>JAJOOR010006687.1:0-68812 GCA_036250505.1 Solanum acaule | reverse complement strand
CAATGATTAGCACAGTGAAGTTACAATTTTACCCTTATGACAACTTTTCACTTCAAAATTACAACCACTTCTTTGAATTCAAGTGAAATAAATTGAAGTGTAAATAAGGGTATAATAGGAAAAAATTTGTTGTCCTTTCTTGATTTGTCAAAATGGACAACTAAATAGGGACAACTAAAAAAGGAAATATGGACAACTAAATAGGGACGGAGGGAGTATAATTTTTCATTTTCTTTCAACAGTTCCAATAAAGTAGTATCATTTCATTTTCTTTTCACATGCAATCAAGATTTTATATAAAATTGTATTGTTAACAAAGAATTGAAACATCATATTAATTTAAATTACTGAAAAACATACGTTTTCAACTTATCTAAAAAATATGCATGTTCGACATAATATCTTAAAAACATACATGTTCGACATCTATCAATTCCTTAGAATTTGAGAAAATGAATTTGTAGCATAGGTACAAACAAACGTGTTTGCACCAACTATAAGAATATAACATTCTCTTCATCTAGCTCCACAATTCTTCAACATCATGTTCTTTAATCTTCAAGTTTTTCATTTGTTAAAAGAAAACTTTCAAGTCAATTAGTAACAATATATTGGATAACTAATAACTTAGTTATAGAACATAAATCAATAATTTTATCATTGTTACAACAAAAGTATGGAGTAATTTCAATGTATATGATCCAAAGAAGACAATGATTTAAATACATGTAAAGAAAAGACTAAGGTAACTGAATATCTAAATTCCTAAGAATCGGCTAGAATATTATATACAACGAAACATATAACTTTATGATTCTGTAACACTCCCCCTCCATCTGGAAGATAGATATTGATCATGCTCAGCTTGTTACAAAGGTAATCAACTCGAGTTCCATTCAACGCTTTTGTCAACAAATCAGCTAGTTGCTCTCCTATCTTCACGTAGCCAGTGGAAATCAGATTTTCCTGAATCTTCTCACGAATAAAATGACATTCAAATTCAATATGTTTAGTTGTTTCATGATACACCGGATTTGAGGTAGTATGAAGAGAAACTTGATTATTACACCAAAGTTTTGTTGGTGTATGATGCTTTAACAATTTCAGTTAAGAGATAATGTATCCACATAATTTCACATGTGGATTGGGACATAGCTCTATACTCAGATTCTACACTGGATCGAGATACAACACCTTGCTTCTTACTCCTCTATGATACTAGATTCCCTCCAACAGACACAATAGCCTATTGTAGATCTTCTTTCAATTAAGGATCTAGCCCAATCAGCATCAACAAAACACTCCACACAAGTATGACCATGACTTTTATACAATATGCCAAGTCTGAAGCTCCTTTTAAGTAACATAGAATATGCTCCACAGCTTCCCAATGTTTGACTGTAGGTGCGGAGATGAACTGACTAACAACACTTACCGCAAAAGCAATATCTAGACTAGTCATAGTCAAGTAATTTAACTTCCCAACCAACATTCTATATCTTTCTGGATCATTAAAAGGATCACCATAATCTTTCATAAGATATACATTGGGTACCATTGGAGTATTGCAGGGTTTAGCTACCAACTTTCTAGTGTTTGCAAGCAAGTCAAGAATATACTTTCTCTAAGACAAAAAAATTCCCTTCTTGCTTTTGTTCACTTCTACTCCCAAGAAGTATTTCAACTGGCCCAAGTCCTTTGTATGAAATCTAGTATGCATAAAAGACTTAAGGGAAGAAATCCATGCATAATCAATTCTTGTGATAACAATGTCATCAACATATACAACAAGGAGGATAAAGACAATTGTTGATTGTCGATAGAAGACTAAGTGATCACATTTGCTCATTTTCAGCCCAATATCCTGAACTACCTCACTGAACTTGCCAAATCAATCCCGAGGACTTTCTTTCAACCCATATAAGGACGTTTTCAAATGACACATTTTCCCATACTCCCCTTGAGCAACAAAACCAGGTCGTTGCTCCATATATACTTCCTCCTGAAGATCACCATGAATGAATGCATTATTAATATCTAACTGATGTACATGCTAATTCTGAGAAGTAGCTAGAGAAATGAACAAGCGACAAAAGTGAGTTTGGCAACCGGAGAGAAAGTGTCTGAATAATCTACCCCATAGGTTTGACCATATCCTTTAACCACAAGTCTAGCCTTAAGTCTTGGTATAGACCCATCTTGATTAACTTTAATTGTGAAGACCCACTTACATCCCACTGATTTCTTTCCCTTGGGTAAATCCACCAAATCCCATGTGTGATTTTCCTCTAAGGCATGTATTTCATCAAGCATTGCATCATACCATCAAGGATGATTCAAAGCCTCTTTCACTATTTTTGGTACAGATATAGAGTCTAGAGAGGCAATCAAACATCTAGACGTAGAGTATAAGCCATCATAGGAAATAAAAATTAGCAATAGAATATGTGGATTTGCAACTACGAGTACCTTTGCGAAGAGCAATAGGGAGGTCAAGATTTTATGTAGGATTTGGTGGCAAATGGATTGTTGTAGGACATGTATCATTGGTCTCTCGCCTCCTCGAGTAAACTTGAACAACTAGTAGACTTACTACCGCCGATGGAGTAGAAACTGGTGGGACAATAGTCGATTGATCCTCAATGGGAGATAGAGAGACAACATTTGATTCTTTCGTCAAACCACGGGTAACTTGATAGACTAACCACTCATCTTCCTCCTCCTAACTTGTAGAAATTGGAGGTTGTCACGAACTAAGGGTACCCCCTAGATGTAACATGGGGTATAGAACCCTGAATGACTCCATACAAACCACTTAGCTCTCATAACATAAGAAATAGAGCAATAAAAGTAAAATGAAGTCCAAGTTCAAAACATTTTATAAAAGCAAAGCGGAAGTCTAATACATTTCTCTCAACATAGCCATCTAATACAATAGAATGAAATCAGGCCTAGCCCATACATCATGTTCAAAAGAGAAATACAAGAAATGGAATTAAACAATAAACTCCATCCTCGAAGTATGAGGACTCACCAAAGCTCAGAAATCTCGAATTTAACCACTAGCCACGAAGCTGAGTACCCTGACTGCCGAACCATACATTTGGGAAAATATAGGGAAGAGTATGTGTTAGTACAAATAATGTAAGAAGTATGATAGCTATGCATAAAACATTTAAATCATGGACATTTCATTTCATGACATACAATTGACCAAACTAAACATGATATAAAAGAGTTAGAAAACTTAAGTCATAAATCCTGGTCAATGCAAGCTAACTTCATCTTTAAAACCTTTGAACTCATATGTGATACTTCTTGAAGTAACCTCAGTTCATTATTACTTGTGGGGAATTAGCCTTAACCGACATAGAGAGCATATGAGCTATAACATGATCCCCCGGTGTCTCCCACACCGAAAAGGGTTGTCCTACTTGCCAAGGTAGAACCATGAACCTCTAGATTAAGTGGATACACTAGCTAATCAACCTATGGGGGCAAATAGATAAGGGATAAGAAGATTGCTACTAGAAATCCGACCTTTACTAATGGGGGATCTTCCATCTTATGAGATTGCTTATAGAAACCCAACCTCTACTACGGGAGAGCTTCCATCTCATCATCAATATCCACTCGGTGCTAAGCATAAATACCATGGAGTAGTTATTTCTTACTTGACTTCATTATTCATGGAAAGGTGCCCTAGGACAACCAAACCAAGCTTGTTCATTAGGATAGGTCTTACTCTTTGATTCAATTAGGTGAGAAAGCCTTTCAATCTAAGAATCCTTTCTATGTGAGAAAACCATTCACATCATGCTATTATGTGTTTATGAGAATATCCTTTCACAACACAACATTATCATTGGTACTTTAATCTCAAAACACCCTTAAAACATTTGCATAGATTTCATATGAAAATGCATAAGTCCATAATTTACCTTATGAGGATAAAACCCCACTTTCAATCATCAGCACTTAAAAAACATGGGTTGAAGAAAACCCTAACTCAATTCGATAATTCTAATCTTTGAAATTGAGGGATTTGGGAACTCCGTGGATGGAAGGAATCCATGGATGAAAACTATCATACCTTGAATTTAAAAGCTATCCTTCAATGGAGCAATTGAGACCTTGACTTGAAACCCTAGGTTGAATCTTCTTCTTCTTCAAGTTTCTAGAGAGAGAAATAATTGGAGAGGAGATTTGGCTTTTCTTTTGTGAATTTGGAAAAATGAAGTGAATGGGTTAATTTGGGGTTGAAAAATCTTATATAGGGGTCTTAGTGAAGGGTAAAACGGCATAGTATAGAAACTAATTAAATAGGAAAAGACCCAACTGCCCCTAACAATAAGTGTCAGGTGACCACCAACGGACCCCAGTCGGCGGACCGTGGTCTGAACCACGACCCGTCCTGGTGGACCATAGTTGGTCATCAAAAACAACATTTTTTGGCCAGTGAACCACGGACCCTGACCACAGATTGTGGTTTGGCCTACGGTCTGTAGGTCTAGCCATGGTCATGTACCTCAACACCTCCCTTAAGCAGGGCCATCCACGGACCATATTTACGGTCTGTGGTCCCTAAAATTTGATCTTTTCCCTTTGTCGGATACGGGGCGTTACAATATCTCCCCCTTGGGATCATTCATCCTCGAATGAGATTCAAACTGGTTCTAAAAAAGTAGGAGAGGAACTAACAACTCAACCTACAATGCAATGCATACAACGAAGGTGGAACTATCGACTCCAAGCTAGGACATTCTCAAAACATAACAAGAGGGGTGAAACTAACTCTATCAAACCATTATGCAAGCAATGCACATAAACAAGGAGGAAACATCAATTCCAAGCTAATCATACTCAAATGCATTATAAGGAAGTAGGAACTACATCTAGCAACCCAATATGCATGAAATTTAAAATTTTCTCATGTTCAAGGAGGAACTACCTTCTCCAAGCTAAAAGAATGCTCAACACAATCTCATGGAGCCCATATGCAATTTACTCTCAAAAAGCATAGCTAAAGCATGTTCATCAATTCATCTCTTGAAGTCTATAGGCAACTCATACTCAATGCATAACAACATGAGGAAAATCAATCATATAAACTCATTTTCTTTCAAAACATAAGTTTTCATGAACAAGCATCACATAAGGAAATCATGGAAACACATAAACCACATGACTCCCAATACAAGGACAAATTAAGAGGAATTCATTACCTCAAGCTAGAATAGGAGTAGAAGGAAAGATATGAGGATATTGGGACATCATATCGGCCTCGGCCTCCCAAGTAGCACCCTCGACTAACTGATTCATCCACAACACTTTAACGGAAGTTATTTCCTTGTTTCTCAACTTCTTGACTTTCTGGTCTAGAATCTCAATCGGAACTTCCTCATAAGAAATACTTTTATCAACTCCCAACCCTTATAGGGGAACTATGGATGTCGGATCTCCAACATACTTCTTAAGCATAGAGACATGGAAAAAAGGATGCACTGTTGCCAACTCATTCGGCAAGTCTAACTCATAAGCAGCATTACCAACACGCCTCAAAATCTGATATGGACCTACATATCGGGGACTAAGCTTACCCTTCTTACTAAATCTCATTACACCCTGCATAGGTGACATTTTTCAAGTAAACGCAATCGTTAACATCAAACTCTAGATCCCTTCTTCTCACATCGGCATAGGACTTTTGTCGACTTTGAGCCATTTTCAACTTTTCCCTTCTAATTGAAACTTTCTCCATTGATTCTTGTACCAATTAGGGGCTTATTAGGTCAACTTCACCCACCTGAAACCATCTTATATGATACCTACACCTCCTACCATTTAAGGCCTCAAATGGAGCCATATTGATACTCAAGTGATAATAGTTATTGTAAGAAAACTCAATCAGTGGCAAATAGTCGTCCCAATTACCCTTAAAATCGATCACACGATACCTTAACATATATTCCAAAGTTTAAATAGTACGCTCCGCTTGCCCATCGATTTGGGGATGAAAAGTCGTGCTAAGCTTAACTTTCGTGCCAAGACCCTTTTGGAATGACTTTCAAAATTGAGAAGTGAATTGGGTAGCACGATCAAAAATAATGGACAAAGGCACTCCATGCAACTTTACCATCTCTCTCAAGTACAAGTTGGCATAGTCCTCCACCGAGTAGGAAACCTTAACGCGAAGGAAATGAGTCGATTTCGTCATCTGATGTACTATCACCCAATTCGAATTATGTTGTCGCTGGGTGCGAGGTAAACCAACTATAAAGACCATATTCAAGTCTTCCCGCTTCTAAGTAGGAATGCTAATATCTTGGGAAAAACCTCCTGGTTTCTGATACTCAACCTTTACTTGTTGGCAATTTGGACACTTAGCCACAAATCATGCAATATCTTTCTTCATCCCATTCTACTAATAGACCTCTCATAAATTATGGTACATTTTGGTGGCTCCTGGGTGAATAGATTACTACGAACTGCGAGTTTCTGTTAAAATCTATTCCCTCAAATCATCCACCTTTGGAACACATAATGACCTTGGTATCTAAGTACCCCATCTCCCCCTTGGGAGAAAGCCTCAACGGATTTCTTAAGCACCGCTTCTTTCAACTCTACCAAAATTGGATCAAGACCTTGGTTGGCTTTCACCTCTTCCACAAAAGATGATTCGGAACCATTGTGAACCATAACACAACCCTTGGTGAAGTGCACTAGTTGAACACCTAATCGAGCCAATATATGAACATCTCGAACCAACTCTTTCTTTTCTTCTTCATTATAAGCAACACTACCCATAGATAACTGACTAAGAGCATCTGCTACCACATTGGCTTTACCAGGGTGATAAAGAACACTCATGTCGTAATCCTTCAATAACTCCAGCCACCTTCGTTGGCGAAGATTCAAATCTTTTTGTTTAAACACATATTGCAAACTCTTGTAGTCGGTAAACACATCTGTATGTACTCCATACAAATAGTGTCTCCAAGTCTTTAAGGCAAAAACGATCGCCGCTAATTCCAGGTTGTGAGTAGGATAATTCTTTTCATACATAAGTTGCCATGAGGCATAGGCAATAAATTTCCCATTTTGCATAAGCACACACCCTTGCCCAATTCTCGAGGCATCACAATAAACCACAAAACCATCTGTCCCTTCTAGTAAGGTCAACACCGGAGCGGAAGTAAGTCTATCTTTCAACTCTTGAAAACTCTTTTCACACGCTTTGGACCATATGAATTTAGCCTTCTTTTGAGTCAAAGTCGACAGATGAGAGGTAATTGAAGATAATCCCTCAACAAACCTTCTATAGTAACAGGCTAAACCCAAGAAACTTCTAATATCCAAGGGAGTTAGAGGTTTAGCTCTTGACCGCATCCGTCTTCTTAGGATCTACCTCAATACCCTTACTCAAAATAATATGACCAAGGAAATCTAAAGACCCTAACCAAAATTCACATTTGCTATACTTTGCAAAGAGTTGTTGGTCCTTAAGAATTTGCAACACGATCCTCAAATGATCAATTTGTTCATCCTTACTCCTTAAGTAAATCAAAATATCATCAATGAACAAAATCACAAACATGTCAAGGTATTGTCTAAACACTCTATTCATCAAATCCATAAACTCCACTAGAGCATTAAACAACCCAAATGACATTACCAAAAACTCATAATGACCATACCAAGTTCAAAAAGTTGTCTACGGAATGTCATCATCTTTCACCCTCAGTTGGTGATAACCCGATCAGAGATCAATCTTAGAGAAATAACTTTCCCTTGAAGTTGGTCAAACAAATCATCTATACTTGGAAGAGGATACTTATTCTTAATGGTCACCTTGTTCAACTATCGATAATCGATACACATACAAAGAGAACCATCTTTCTTTCTAACGAACAAAACTGGAGCACCCCATGGAGAGATACTCCAACGGATGAAACCCTTATCCAACAAATCTTTCAACTCCTTAAGTTCTGTCGGAGCCATACGATAAGGAGGAATAGATATAGGTTGCGTATCTTGGAGAAGTTTAATAATGATGTATATTTCCCACTTGAGAGAAATACCGGGTAAGTCATCCGGAAACACTTCCGGAAACTAATTAACACCGGAGACCTGCTCGAGAGAAGGGGTTTCAAAATTTACATCTCTCACCCTTACTAGATGGTAAAAGAAACCCTTAAAAATCATCTTTTTAGCTTTAAGATAGGAAACAAACTGACCCTTAGGCATAGAATTTCCCCCCTTCCACTCTAGGATAGACTCATTCGAGAACTGAAACTTGACTACACGAGTTCTACAATTGATAGAACCATAACATGAGTGTAGCCAATCCATACCCAAGATAACATCAAAATCTAGCATATCTAGCTCTACCAAGTCAAAAAGAGTAACTCTATGGGACAAGGAAATGGGACACTTTCTATAGACCTTCTTAGCCACAATAAAATCACCAACAGGAGTAGAGACAGAAAAAAGATCTAACAACACACTTGGAAGAACATCAAACCTCATAGCCATAAATGGCATCACAAAAGAAAACGTAGAACCAGGATCAAGTAAAGCATATACATCAAGTCAGAAAACTTTCAACATACCAATAACCACATCGGGAGAACTCTCTTGTTCACCTCTAGTCTAAAGTGCATAGAAACGGTTTTGCTTAGGAACATTAGAACCCGCACTACTAGTAGTAGCTTGCTTGCCCTTTCTTCCTTTAGTCGTAAGCATTGGGCAATCCCTCACTTTGTCACCACTCTTACCACAACCAAAGCAATCATCCGTGTCAACTAGGCACTTACCCTCGTGCTTCCTTCCACACTTAGTACAATTAGACCTAGGCAATAAAGATCCACTACCATTATTCCCTTGAGACTTAGGGTTAAACACCCTATCTTGGTTGAACTTAGGAGGAGCATTGGAGGAACCTTGACTAAAAAATCTTTGAAATGAGAGATGTCCATGTCATTAATGAGCATAGAGGTATGACACTCTTTGACCACTATTTTGGACACACCCGAAACAAACTTACTCATCTTAGACATTGAATCAGCAACCATTGAAGGAGCACACTTAGACAATTAAGTGAACTTTAAAGAATATTCCCTCACACTCATACTTCCTTGTGAAAGGTTAATGAACTCAAGAACCTTGGCTTCCCTCATCTCAAGGGGAAAGAACCTATCAAGAAAAGCAGCCTTAAACTTCTCCCAATCAAGAGCACCTGCATCTTTCGGTCTCCATTCTTTCCATTGGTTATACCATATTTGAGCCACACCCTTTAGTTGATAAGCGGTCAACTCCGCCTTTTCCATGGGTGTAAATCCCATGATCATCAAAACCTTATAGACCTCATCAATAAGCTCTTGAGGATCTTCCTCAACTTTGGAACCATGAAACTCTGGAGGATTCATCCTTGTGAAGTCCCTCACTCTTGAAGCTGTCGTGCCCATATTTGGGTTCACAGGAACCGCAACCTCCCTATTGGCTTGGGTCGTCATGGCTTGAGCCTACACTTGCCCTAAACTCCACATTCGACACTTGCTCGGCTAAAGGATCAATCGAAACTTGAGGATCTTTGGGAGGAGCTTCTTGTTCCGCATTCTCCCTCACATTCCTTCTAGTATAAGCTCTTCCTGAAGCCATATCATGAACAACATAGGGTAAGGATTAGGAGAGAGACCTTATAGAGTTAAACTCTATCGCACGACTTAAGAGTAATGAAAGAAGCGGAGTTTCCTAATCATCTAGTAGCCTCTCATTGATAAATGTGATGCACTTTGCACTCATGCACAAGACTCTACTAGACATGGCTTATGAGACATCCTAGGACCATTCTATACATTGTGCTCTAATTACCATGTTTGTTATGATCTAGGGGTACCCCCTAGATGTAACATGGCGTATAGAACCCCGAATGACTCCATACAAGCATTTAGCTCCCATAACATATGAAATAGAAAAATAAGAGTAAAATAATAATCGAAGTTCAAATCCTTTAATAAACCCAAAGCAGAAGTCTAATTCACTTGTCTCATCATAGCCATCTAATACAATAGAATGAAATTGAGCCTAGCCCATACATTATGTTCAAAAGAGAAATACAAGAAATGGAACTAAACAATAAACTCTGTCCTCAAAGCATGAGGACTCACCAAAACTCAAAAATCTCGAACTCAACCACTAGCCACGAAACTGAGTACCCTTACTGTCTGACCCTACATTTAGGGAAATATAGGGAAGAGTATAGGTTAGTACAAACAATGTACCAAGTAGCCTTAAATCATGCAAAAAGGGGACATTTCATTTCATAACATGCAATTGACCAAGCTAAACATGATATAAAAGAGTTAGAAAACATAACTAATAAATCTTGGTCAAGGAAAGATAACTTCATCTTTAAAACCTTTGAACTCATATTCAATATTTCTTGAAGTAACCTTAGTTCATTATTACTTGTGGGGAATTAACCTGAACCGACATAGTGATCGTGTGAGCTATAACATGATTCCCAGTGTCTCCCACACCGAAAAGGGTTGTCCTACTTGCCAAGGTAGAACCATGAAATTCTAGCTTAAGTGGATCCAGTAGCTAATCAACTTATAGGGGAACGTAGTTAAGGTATAAGGAGATTTCTACTCGAAATCCGGCCTCTACTAACGCGGGAGCTTCCATCTCATGAGATTGCTTGTAGAAACTCGGCCTCTACTACGGGAGAGCTTCCATCTCATCATCAATATCCACTCGGTGCTAAGCATAAATCCCAAGGAATAGTCATTTCTTACTTTACTTCATTATTCATGGAAATGTGCCCTTGGACAACCAACCCAAGCTAGTTGATTAGGATAGCTCTTACTCTTTGATTCAATTAGGTGAGAAAGCCTTTCAATCTAAGAATCCTTTCTATGTGAGAAAACCATTCACATCATGCTATTATGTGTTTATGAGAATATCCTTTCACAACACAACATTATCATTGGTACTTTACTCTCAAAACACCCTTAAAACATTTGCATAGATTTCATAAGAAAATGCATAAGTCCATAATTTACCTTTTGAGGATAAAACCCCACTTTCAATCATCAGCACTTAAAAAACATGGGTTGAAGAAAACGCTAACTCAATTCGTTAATTCTGATCTTTGAAATTGAGGGATTTGGGAACTCCGTGGATGGAAGGAATCCATGGATGAAAACTATCATACCTTGAATTTAAAAGCTATCATTCAATAGAGCAATTGAGACCTTGACTTGAAACCCTAGGTTGAATCTTCTTCTTCTTCAAGTTTCTAGAGAGAGAAATAATTTGCATAGATTTCATAAGAAAATTATTATTAATTTAACTGAAAGAGCAAGATGAATTGAAATCTGAAGAATAATTTTTTATTGATCTTCAAGTTGATTAAATAAGTAAAGGGGCAGTACAACTAACACAGAACATGGACTGCTAAAAGACTACTAACATGCCTATAAAATAGGAACAACTATAACTAGTTAATAGGATAATTACTAAAAGAAAACTAATCTCCTAATAATTAGCTGAAGTCTCTGACCCATTCAAAGCAGATCCTAAGATACGTAACAACACTCCTCCTGAATCAGGAGCTGCAAACTCCCAACTTTTCTCTAAGAAATTCGAATTTGCTAACATGAAATGACTTTGTAAAAATGTCCACCACTTGATTCTCTGATTCGCAATAGAATAAAACCACTTCACCGTTTTTCTGCACTTCCCTCAAGAAATAAAACTTGATGTTGAAGTGCTTGGTCCTTCCATGAAACACGAGATCCTTGAATATGGCTATAGCAGCTTGATTATCCATAAGGATCTCAGTGCTCTCTGCTTGCTCCAACTGCAAATCGATCAAAATTTTCTTAAGCCATAGTGCTTGATTAACAGTGGTTGCTGATGTGATGAATTCTGCTTCAGCTGTTGATTGTGCTACTATTTCTTGTTTCGTTGAGCACCATGAGAAACACCCTGATCCAAAAGTGAAACAATAACCAGACATGCTTTTCATATCACCAGTTGATCCGCCCCAATCACTATTAGAATATCCACGGAGTTTGAAATTCTGACTTTTGCTAAATCTAATGCCATAGGTTAGAGTTCCCTTTAGATACCTAACTACTCTTTTGGCGGCCATCATGTGCAACTCACTTGCACAATTTAAAAACCTGGATAAAACACTCACAGGAAACAAGATGTCAAGCCTTGTTGTTGTGAGATACATCAAGCATCCAATTAAGCTTCGATATACTCCTTCATCAACTAGTTCAGCTCCATCATCCTTTTTTAGCTTTTCTTTTGGATTCATTGGAGTACTCACACTCTTGCATTCTTCCATTCTAAATCTTTTTAGAATCTCCTTCATATATTTCTTTTGACAAACAAAAAATTCATTCTGAGTTTGCTTGATCTCCATTCCCAAAAAATAAGTCATCTCGCCAAGATCAGTCATCTCAAAGACTTTCATCATTTCCTCCTTGAATTCTTCAATCAGCCCTGTATTATTTCCTATCACAAGTAAACCGTCAACATACAGAGAAATAATAATAATGTTAGAGGAAAATTTCTTGACATAAAGAGTCGATTCACTTAAGCCTTTTTCAAAGCCTAAGCCTAGCAAATGATTATCCATTCGGCTGTACCAAGCTCTAGGAGCTTGCTTTAGTCCGTATAGAGCTTTCTTTAACAGATAAACCATATCTTTATGTCCTGGTACACTAAACCCTTCTGGCTGCTCAACATATATTTCTTCCTATAGTAGACCATTCAAGAAAGCAGACTTCACGTCCATTTGAAAAATCTTCCAATTTTTCTGTGCCGCAATGGCCAAAAGCATCCGAATTGTATCCAATCTGGCTACTTGGGCAAAAGTATCAGAAAAATCTACTCCCCAAACTTGTGCATAGCCTTTCACCACCAATCTAGCTTTGTGCTTGTTTACCGAACCATCTGGATTTAACTTTGTTCGAAAAATCCATTTAACTCCAATCACTTTTCTATCTTGGGGTCTTTCCACGAGCTTCCAAGTTTGGTTCTTTTCTATCATGGTCAGCTCCTCCTTCATTGCATTTGTCCAATTTTGATCCATTTTTGCTTCCTCATATCCTGCAGGTTCAAAAACAGCAACATTGCATCTCTCATAAATATCAGAGAGTGACCTTGTTCCCCTAATAGGTTGATCATCCACCAAGTCATCATAATCAAGTTGTGAATTATGGTTTTTAACTCGAGACTCCTCATTACATTCTCATTGCTCATCTTCAAGGAATTGAATGTCTCTACTTACCATAATCTGTTTAAGGTTGAAAGATCCTATAAGCTTTAGAAAATAAGCTATAGCCAATGAAGATTCCCAAATCTACCTTCTTATCTAGCTTGTCTCTCTTAACCTATGGAACATAAGAAAAACATAGACATCCAAATATCTTGAGGTTTTTCAAAACAGGTTTGACACCATACCATACTTCAAATGGAGTCTTTCCTTCCACTGCCCACGTATGCAGTCTATTCAGCAAGAAAACAGCAGTGTTTGCTACTTCAGCCCAAAACTTCTTTGGTAGATTCTTCTCATGCAACAAGCATCTCGACATCTCCATGATTGTTCTATTTTTTCTCTCACTCGCTCCATTTTGTTGTGGAGAATAAGAGATAGTAAGTTGGTGCTCATTTCCAGCTTCTTCACAAAAAGAATTGAACATATCCGAGGTATATTCACTTCCATTATCTGACCTAATGACCTGAATCTTGCAGCCACTCTGATTTTCTATCCATCTTTTTGAACTTCATGAAAATTCCAGCAGCTTCGGACTTAAACTTCATAAAATAAATCCAACACATTCTTGTTAGATCATCAATGAAAATAATATAATACATGTTGCCATTGAGTGATGGAGTTCTTTGTGGACCACAAAGATGTTTGCATAAACAATAAAGCTTTGTGATGAAAGCTTGGAAAAGCTATGTGTTCCTCGTTCAATGGACTCAAGGAAAAACTTTTTCCCTGCATTTTAATTCTGAATATTTCCTGACCACTAGGATCACTGATCAGGCATGCTTTATCTTCAAATAATAATTTGAATCCATTTTCTAGGAGTTGCCCAACACTTAATAAATTCTGATCAATTTCAGGAACAAATAAAACTTCATAAATAAGTTTTTTACCTTTGTAACTTTCAATTGCTACAGTCCCCTTTCCTTTCGCTGGGAGGTATTCTCCATTTCCGATCCTGACTCTTGATTTAACTGATCTATCAAGTTCTCTGAAAAAAATTTCATCACTGGTCATGTGGTTCGTACAACCACTATCAACAGGCCAACTTTCACTTGAATTTTTTCTTGCGAAACAGGTGTCCACAAATATTTGCTCATCTTCTTGTTGGTCTGCAATCTGTGCATCATTTGGTTGTTGTAATCCCTTCTCTTTGCAAATAATCTCAGCATGACCGAGCTTGTGACACTTTCTGCATTTCATATCAGGTTTTCTCCAACACTTGAAGTGTGGATGATTTTTCCTCCCACAATGTTGGCAGGAAGGATATTTGCCTTCTCTGTTGTTGCTAGTTGCAGTAACACCATTTCTCATTGTTGTTGCTTCGTAGTTTCCATGATTCCCTTTCTTTCCTTTTCCTTTGTTTCCCCTGGCACTTGAACCGAACTACAACTTGGCTTGCAAGGCTCCCTAAATGGATCCATCACGCCTCATCATTCTTCGTTGTTCTTGTGCCTGCAGTGCACTCAATAACTCTGCCAAGCTAAGCTTAGACAGATCTTTAGTATTTTCCAATGAAGCAGTAGTTGCCTCATATCTCTCAGGTAAAGTTACAAGTATTTTTTAAACTATTCTATTATCAGTAAGTTCATTTCCAACTATCTTTACCTTATTGGCAATCCCAAGCAACCTATCAGAATAATCCTTAATGGTTTCTGATTCATTCATACGCTGCATCTCGAATTCTCTAACCAAGTTCAGTACTTTCATTCCTCTAATTCTTTCACCTCCCTCATACTCTTTCTTGAGAAAATCTCAAATTGCTTTGGCTAAGTTACATGTCATTATTCTACTGAAAATGGTGGCAGAAACTACAGCAAAGAGACAAGATTTAACTTTGGATTTTCCTGTCTTCTTTTCCTTGTGGGTTCTAATCTGATCCATAGTTGGATTCCCTGGCAGAGGATGCACTTCGTAGTCTTCCTCGACAGTGTCCCACAAATCACTAGCGTCCAAATAAACTTGCATTTTCACTACCCAGGCTTGATAGTTTTCTCCATCGAAAATTGGTGGAGCCATAGCAGAAAAAGAGCCTGCATTCTCCATTGTTTTAATGGTGTTTTGTAAAGAATATTTTATGGATAAACACTCAAAAAAGAACCTCGCAAGTCTCACACAAGTCCTTTAGGAAGTAGGGCTCTGATACCAATGTTATTAATTTAACTGAAAAAGCAAGATGAATTGAAATCTGAAGAATAAATTTTTATTGAACTTCAAGCTGATTAAATAAGTAGAGGAGCAGTACAACTAACACAGAACATAGACTGCTAAAAGACTTCTAACATGCCTATAAAATAGGAACAACTATAACTAGTTAATAAGATAATGACTAAAAGAAAACTAATCTCCTAATAATCAGCTGAAGTCTCTGACCCATTCAAAGCAGATTCTGAGACACGTAACAACAAAAATGCAAAATTCCATAATTTACCTCTTGAGGTTCAAAATCCACTTTCAATCATCAACACTTAGAAAAAAATGGGTTAGATATGGATTTTATCATAAATACATGTGAAGCTTGCAATACATGCTTAATTTCATAAAACTCTTCCTTGAAGATCAAAATCCCACATCATATAATTCATAACTTGAAAACATGGGGATTACATGGGTTCATGGGAAATCATCATAAAATCATAGTATTTAATTAGTTCATGCATAAGAGATCACAATTCAATCATTTAAATCAATAATGCAACGAATCCATGACAATTGAAGAAAACCCTAACTCAAATGGGAAATTCTAATCTTTGAAATTGAGGAATTTGGGAACTCCATGGATGGAAGGAACCCATGGATGAAATCTATCATACCTTGAATCCAAAAGCCATCCCTCAATGAACGAATTGAGACCTTAACTTGAAACCCTAGGTTGAATCTTCTTCTTTAAGTTTCTAGAAAGAGAAATATTTGGAGAGGAGATTTGATTTTTCTTTTGTGAATTTGGAAGAATGAAATGAATGGGTTAATTTGGGGGTTGAAAAAGCTTATATAGGGGTCTTAGTGAAAGGTAAAACGACGTAGTATAAAAACTAATAAATTAGGAAAAGACCCAACTGCCTTTAACAATAACTGTCAGGTGACCACAGACGGACCCCAGTCAACGAACCGTGATCTGACCCACCGCCCGCCTTGGTGGACCGTGGTTGGTCATCAGAAACAACAATTTCTGGCCAGTGAACCATGGACCCTGACCACGGACCGTGGGCAGGCCTACGATCCGTAGGTCTAGCCGTGGTCCTGGACCTCAACACCACCCTTAAGTAGGGCCATCCACGGACCACACCTACGGTTCGTGCTCCCATCCACGGGTCGTGGGTAGCCCTCATGGCTGGCACCTGCAATTTCCAAAAAAATTGATCATTTTCCCTTTTTCAGATACGGGGTGTTACAGAGGTGCATAGAAGAATGGTGTACACTCTGAAAATTCCACATCAGTTCAAATATCTGTCAAGTTCAGTGGAATAACACTGGCACCCCTTTTGGAGGCGAGAATAACCTAGGAAAACACATTTCAATGCCTTGGGATCCAACTTGGTAACAAATGGTCGAACATAACATGTGCATCCAAATACCTTAGGTTCAACCGAAAAAAGTGACTTGTTTGGAAAGAGAACACTATAAAGCATATTACTAGCAAGCACAATAGACGGCATGTGATTAATAAGAAAGCAAACCGTAGAGACTACATCAACCCAAAACTATTTAGGAACCTTCATTTGGAATATAAGTGCTTGAGCTGTCTTAAGTAAATGTCTATTCTTTCTCTCAGCAACTCCATTTTTAGAGGGTGTATCAACACAAGAAGATTGATGAAGAATACCATGTTGTCTCACATATGACTGAAATATTTTTGACACATATTCTTTAGCATTGTCACTTCTTAGAATACCAACTAAAGCATTGAATTGAGTTTTGACTTTAGCACAAAATGCACAAAAGTGAGTGAATACTTATAAGCGACTCTTCATAAAGTAAACCCAAGTCATCCTAGAAAAATCATCCACAAAAGTAATAACTTATGCCCAGTTTTAGAAATGATAGGACATGGTCCCCAAACATCAGAATGAATTAACTCAAAAGTTGACCCAGCCCGCTTTTTTACCCTTGGATTTAATGATGTGCGATGATGGTTTGCAAATCGACATGATTCACATTCCAATGAAGAAATATTCTGAAACTGAGGACATAACTTCTTTAATAGAGGTAGAGAAGGATGTCCCAATCGACAATGTGCATCATATGAAGACACGACACTAGAGCAAACAACAAGTTGAGACTCCCACTCATCAAGGATGTAAAGATCATCAGATACATGTCATTTACCAATAACCTAATTTGTCTTAAGATCACGAAACAGGCAATGATCAGGAAAGAATGAAATATAACAATTAAGGTCTCTGGTAAGTTTACTAACAAAGATCAAATTAAAAGCCAATTTTGGTATACTTAACACAAATGACAGAGTAATAGAGGAGGTTGGCTTAACAATTCCAAACCCAACACTAGTACAAGTAGACCCATCAGCTATAGTGACTAGAGAGGGAGCTCTGTGTGATTGAAAGCTAGAAAAAATACTAGAATTACCAGTCATGTGATTTGTGGCACCTGAATCAATTACCCATTTATTTTAAGAGGTGATAAGACATGTTTCATCTAGCTTAGCAAATGCAGTAGCTGAAGTGAATTTCTTCAATGATTCTGGATATTGAGATAATTTTACAAACTCATGTGTGGGAATTGAAATCATTTTATCAAAAGATGAACAGTCAGTAGCAGCAAAACTCATTCTCTTATTGGCCATTCTACTTCTTCAGTAGCAACAACACTAATCCCCAACAAATATTTTCCAAACGAAACAAATTCAGTAATGGAACTTCTTAAAAGAAAGCAAATAGAACCTGTACGTAATAAAAGTCAAATGCAGATCTTTGACCAATGGAACAAAACTTGGTGCTTTCACAATACCTGCCCAAAACTTCAAGCAAACACAAACTGCACATTAAAGATGGAAGCACCAGATAACAATTTATAGAACTCCAGAAGCAGGATGAAAGAAAGAGTGAGGCAATAACCAGATTCTTTTAGCCAGAAACAAGTGTTTTCTTCTCAGATGGTGGTCTGTTAAACAAGCACCAATAGATCTTGACCGAAAATAACAATAAATGTTGGAAAAGGATGATCGACAGAAAGAAAAATCGATCACAAATATACTACTTGCCCTCACGCACTTGCTGGAAAAGTGTGAACTAAATGGAGTCACTGGAACGTGAGACTCACGAAGTTAATTTTAATGAAACAGTTACCAGACAATCAATATTAACTTCTAGCTAAGAAACAGTGCCTCCCGGCTATGGAGATGACTCAACTCCGACTCGGCAATGCTAACTCAGCCGAAGCTATAAGCTTGGCTCTAATACCATGTTACAACAAAAGTATGGAGTAATTTCAATGTATATTATCCAAAGAAGACAATGATTTAAATACAGGTAAAGAAAAGACTAACTAAGGTAACTAAATATCTAAATCCTTAAGAATCAGCTAGAATATTATATATAAGAAACATATAACTTTATGATTCTCTAATAATCATTAACAAAGTAGCAAAAGGTGATTTGCTTCACTTGGAAAGTACTCTAAGAAGCATGTTTGACTCAAGATAATCACAACTGAAGGAAAATGCACATTGTCAACAGATGCTATATGTCTAGATGATATATAGAAACCAACAGTCACCTACTAAAATTGTGATGCACATTGTTAACCGAAGGAAAATACACATTGTCAACTGATTCTAATAGCAACAGTATTAGTGATGCCACCACCATCATCGATGAAATACCAGCATTTGTGTCGCATTAGTTGTAAATAACAGAGGCTTTGTGATGTTGGTATTATAGTTGGCAAGAAGTGTGAACTTAGAGAGTACTTGAGAATTGTCCATCAAGGTAGTTTTGTGGTCATGTATAAGTCCCTAGCTAGTTTGTAAATCATTTAGGATTGAAATTTCTTTTTTGTCATAGGTTTGATGGGATCAGATAGACATGTAATTTTTCCTATTTCTCTAGGCTAATTGATGACTATTTTTGTTTAAACAATAGTGTTCCTAATGATTTTAAACAAAAGAAAACAGTTAAAGGAATCAGAGTTTGAAGCCATTAATATGTTGGTTTTGACTTGTCATCTCCTTCATCTAAGTCCTCTCGTTATTATGTGTACCAGTGAGAACAACCATTTCTCTGAATATTACTAACTAACTTTATACAAACGAAGTAAAAATAGTATCATATTGTTCCACCATGATCACGGTTAGAGAGTAAAGAGATCATACATCTAGTGAACAAACACACAAAGTGTTAAATAAAAGATTATACCCAAAGAAAGTTATCGAAAAACTACAAAAAATTTCCAATAGTATCATCACTGATTCCTCAGTTCCTGAAAGATAGTTTTTAAGAGGATAACAACAACAACTATGTCACAATCTCAAATTAATTGGGGTTGGCCATATAAACCCTTTATAATCTATATTCCACTTTATTAGAACATGATTCATTCAAATATTGGGATGTACAACCATCATTCATGTCTTTGTTCTAAGTGGCCTCTTTCGAAATGACATTTCTATTGCAATAAGCGAAAGGAAGCCTAACACATCGACGATGGTACCATCATAGATAAGCTGGCAGCACAACTATTAATCAATTCCTTAAGTCTGATGAATCTGTTGAAGCCAAAGATATTGAAGGAGCTCTCTCCAACAATCTAGAGTTAATAAGCACCTCTGGTCCAAGAGATGATATTCAAGATTGACTAATTCTTTTCGATTATCCTATATTAAAATATCTTGCATCACTTGTAAAGCCTTAAGATTTTAATCAAGTGAGGAACACCAAAAGTTTGGTGATCGTGTGAACTTGATCGTGTGCCAACAAAACCTTGAGTCCAACAACCATCTTTTTTTTTAATAAATTACATCCATGAATGGATGTGCATCTTATTTCTTCCAGAAAAAACTTACATCTTGATGCACCATTGAGTTCAAAGGAACTCAACAAAAGTTGCGAGTTCTTTGACTAGCAATATGTACAAAAGTAAACTTAACCAACAAAGAAGTTGGCCTTGACATATTTAATTCTCATGCTAGGTAATTGAGCTTTATCTAGGTGATAAGCTCCTTTGGAACTGTTGGGGATCTGCTGTCAGTTTTGAAGGATATGGCTTCCCTCATTGATGGCACCAAATTTGGCTAGTCCATCTACCACTTGGTTAGCCTCTCTAAAGCAATGTTCAATACTACAATTCATATTGTTGATGATCTGCACAATATCTTCGATTATAGTCTTGAGTTTAAGATTTTTGGTGCCTCTGTTCTTTATCATATCCACAATTATCATAGAGTCTAGCTCAATTATTCAATTAGTCAACCCATTCTGAGCATACCACTTTATCCCATACTTAGCCACTTTTGCCTCTTCTTTGTTATTGATGTCACAGTCAACCTTGCCACAAATGCCATATTCATTCCTAACTATGCCACCAATGCCAGCTCCGTTTTTGGAGAAACTCCTATCGGTGTTGAGTTTCACATTTCCTGTGGTTGGTTTAATCCATTTGATTATCTTTCATTCAGTAGTATGTCTAAGATGCTCCACTGTTTTGCTGAAATTTTTCCAGGAGTCTACCATCTCAAATGTTGAAATAGCTAACTTGATAGCCATCTTGAGGTTCAACCAGATATTGTTCTCCATTCCTCTATACCAAAACATCTTTTGTGTACCATATTTACAAGAACACATTTGTCTCCATTTCTCCCATTAGATTAAAATAGGAACTATGTGTAAGGTCATTTTGTAGATGCTTCCTTTTGCTCTGGTTGACCACCAGTTTCTGAGAATTCATTTGACGCTCCAATTTGTCTGAGTACATATACCTAGAGGTACCCCAAAAGTGTTCCACATATGTCTAGCTATGTTGTTGTCTATAAAAAGGTGTTGCCCAGTTTCCTTCTATTTTTGTGCACAACAAACACAAAGACACTCCCTGTCAGTCCCAAACTTGCATAGAGTATCATCGAAAGGAAGTTTTCTATGGATGATTCTCCATGCAAGGAAATAAATTTTAAAAGGAAGTTTAGGATGTCATACCTGACTGGTGGTGAAATCCTCTTCTTTGTGAGTTCTGATAATGTTCCACGCTGACTTGGTAGAATATATGTCTTCTATCTCAAGCTCCCACATAGCCATGTCTTTCTTCGGGCTCTTGCCAATATGGATATTAGCTATGATATTAACCGTTTGATCAGGAAGAAATTCAGCAAGCTTATTCATATCCCAACGCCCTTCTTGAATGAATTCACTAACTTTTGTTTTAGAATAAATGGACTGGTTAGTGAAAATCTTGGCTAAAGCACCCTTTCCAGTCCAATTATCCCACCAAAAATTGCACCCTCCATCATTGATCTTCCAGACAATGTGTTCTTCAACCTTGTGTTTGATTTGCACACGTTTCCTCCAAGTATTGGATTGAGGAGCATTGATAGCTTTAGCAATAGGGCCTACTCTGGTACAATATTTAGCCATAACAAACGAGGCCCAAAGATATTGTTGGGTCCTCAGGTTCCACCATCTCTTGTATGCAAAGCATTCCCTGATGTCTACAAGAGTTTTAGTACCTATATCTCCTGCATCATTGGTGCTACATAATTTATCCCACGCACTCCAATGGTATTTGTTTTTGTCATCCTGAGTCCCCCAAAAAAAGTTAGCGATGAACTTTTCAATGAGAGTGAGAGTAGTTTTGAGAGGATTGAGAGCTGCGAGAGTATATGTAGGGATAGCTTGGATGACACTTTTGATAAGTACAACCTTCCACCGTAGGATAAATGTTTGGCATGCCACCTAGAAAGTTTGGTGGTGATTTTGTTAACTAAATCATTAAAGTAACAGATTTTCCTTTTTCCGGTATAGATGGGGCACCCCAGATATGTAAAAGGAAATTGCTTGTGTCTAAAACTTGTTTTATCAGATCCTATTGATCCTAGAGGGTGAGATTTTACTAGAAGTGCAGAAAAAACTCTTCTCCTCATTAACCTTTTTCCCGGAGCTTTATTCATATAGCCTCACCTGTTTCATGACAACTTTAATAGACTTTCTTTTGCCAGCAGTGAAAATGTTAGGATTCTTAGAGAAGGATCGAGTCACAGGATGATGAACACGAAAATCTAAATCAATTGACTTCGACTTTCCCTTGCCTTTGTTTAAATTCCTAGATCAACCTATTTTTGTGTATAACTTCAGCTCATTGAAGGGAGACTGAAACCTTAGAGTTCAATGGAAGAGAGAACTCCGATCTCTTGCTTTTTACTGAAATATGACTTAACAATTTATTCATCAAAAGCCCTTTTAAATAGGAGTCTTATTACATCAATAGGAAATCTAATACTTATGAAAGTAGGAGACCTAAATCCTATTTCAAACTAATAGCTATAACTTAACCTAATCCTTATAAAACTATGAAATATAAACCCTATTCTAGAATAATAAATAAAGCTACAAAAAATATAATTAAATACTTGATTTAAGGGCTTCCAATGCATCCACAACATTAGGGGGCCCCCCCCCCCCATCTTACATTGAAAGAGCTTTTCCTCAAGCTCGAATTTCACTGTAATAATCCAGAACTTATGGAATATTGTCTGTTGAATCATCCAATTCCAGCCAGAAAAGTCGTTTGCATTGGTGAATGGCTGAATATAGTTTGTCATAATCCCTTAGCTCTTCTCTCTGCCATTTCTGCACGAGTTAATCGCTTGACCAAAGGGATCTAGTTGCTGGTCTTGGTATTAAATGAATCGACTGAACTCGTAGCAGATTTTGCCAAGTTTACTGTGTTGCCAAGACTTGTCTGGGACTGCTGCGCTTTTTGCAGTTGTTGTTTTTGCTCTAAAGCCCTTCATCCAACCATGCCATATATATTCCCACGTGCAAGTGTTCTGAAATAAGCTCATTAGCCCTAGCCAACTTTTCTTGAAACTGATGTTGATAAATTTCAACTCTAATAGTTTGTCGAAGCGTGACCGATTCACCTACCGGGTTGCTACTTTCAGGAGGTCCAAATTGCTAGAAACATTGTTTTTGCAAGTCTTCCCAACTCATTGTCCCCTTCGCTCGTTTAAGCTAATAATACCATAATTGTGCTTCTCCCAACAGGTGAAATCCAGCAACTCCAACCTTTTTTGCATCTTTTGTATGTTGATTTTCAAAAAACTACTCACAACGATATGCCCAAATCAGTGGGTCGTTGGTGCCATCATAAGTAGGAAAATTCATTTTTGCATATCTTGGTATTGTCGAATTGGAATTACCACTAGTTTGATGATTATGATCAGCTGGTTGAATAGGCAGTGTATTGCCCTTAGGAGTCAAATTTGTTGATTTACCAATTGTCTGGGCATTACTTGATTCTACCCCCATGGACTACTGGTTTTGTAGAGCCAATTCCCAAGCTAGAAAATTGTTTTTGAATGACTTGGACAATTCTTTCACTGAGACGTTGTTCCATAGCTGCAAGTTTAGAGTCCATTAGTGTTTCTGTAATAACACGTTCTTCGTGAAACCTGGAATTGATCTCATCGCATAATATGGAACTGATCTCATCGCCCATTGTGTTAGGCTCTGATACCAAATTGTTAGGATTCTTAGAGAAGGATCAAGTCACATGACGATGAACAGGAAAATCTAAATCAATTGACTTCGACTTTCCCTTGCCTTTGTTCAAATTCCTAGATCGACCTATTTTTGTATATAACTTCAACTCATTGAAGGGAGACTGAAACCTTAGAGTTTAATGGAAGAGAGAACTCCAATTTCTTGCTTTTTACTGAAATATGACTTACCGATTTATTCATCAAAAGCCCCTTTAAATAGGAGTCTTATTACATCAATAGGAAATCTAATTCTTACGAAAGTAGGAGACCTAAATCCTATTCCAAACTAATTACTATAACTTAACCTAATCCTTATAAAACTATGAAATATAAACCCTATTCTAGAATAATAAATAAAGCTAATAAAAATATAATTAAATACTTAATTTAAGCGCTTCCAACGCATCCACAACAGAAAATGACAATGTCATCTGCATATGCCAGATGATTAATCTGAGGGCCATTCATACTCATAGAGAAGGGGTAAAAATTAGGATGATCGTAAAGATTATTGAGCATTCTTGACAGAACTTCAGATCCCAAAACAAAAAGAGAAGGGGACAAGGGATCCCCTTGCTTCAAACCTTGGGATGAGGTAAAGAAACCAGTTCTAATACCATTGACGATGATCGAATATTACATCTAAGACATCCATCTCCATATAATCTCAGTCCACCAAACAGAGAAACCAAAATTTCTAAGAACCGCAATAAGAAATTTCCAAGATATCCTATCATAAGCTATAGCCATTTCTAACTTTATCACAACATTGCCACCCACGTTAGGCTGAGAAATACTTTGAACAATTTCATGAGCCAACATAACATTATCTGTAATGAGCCTGCCATTGACAAAACCACTTTGATTAAGGGATATCAACTTAGATAAAAGAGTGTTAAGTCTTCTAGCAAGAATCTTGGAGATAATCTTACTAGAAAAGTTGCTTAGACTAATTGGTCTAAAGTCAGCAAAATTAGAAGGAGAGTTGACTTTCGGGATTAAAACAAGGCAAGCATGAGAATAATATTTTGTCAAAACCTGAGCTTTGAAGAAACTTTGGATAAAATTCACCAACTCTGGTTTGATAATTTCCCAACATCTCTAGTAAAACATGCCATTAAAACCATCTGGTCCAGCAGAACTAGTAGGACTCATATCAAAAATAGTCGTTTTAATCTCGCCTTCATTAGGCATAGTGGACAACATAAGATTATCCTCGTCAATGATACATTCAGTGATGCAAGACACAACATTATCATCCACTGTAGGTTCAGAGAAATGAAAAAGTTTAGAGAAGTGTTTGACAGCAACTTTACCAATCTTATCACTATCTTGGATCCAATTGCCATTGTGGTTTTGTATTCTATGGATCTGAAGCCTTCTTCTTGTGTCTTTGATAACATTATGAAAGTACCAAGTATTGTTATCTTCTTCCTCAAACCATCTAATTTGAGCTTTCTGTTTTAGCAAAGCCTCTTGTATTGCCATCCAAGAAACATATTCCGTTTGGCCCTTATTTAAATAAACTGTGGACTCTTCAGTGTTATCCATAACATCAATATCTTCAAGTCTTTGTACTATCTCCTCCCATTCCTCAACTTTTTGGAAGATATCTCCTATCGTGTCTTTAGACCAAACACTAAGCTTTTTACTCAAGTTCTTAAGTTTTTGTTGCATGATCCACATAAGGTGACCCTTAACATGGATTTTCCATTCCTTTTCCACAACATCATAAATATCAGGTTGATCGATCCAGAAATTCAAGAATCTAAAGTATTTTATAGGTTCTTGTTAGTTGTCAAAACATTTTACCAGTAAAGGTCTATGATCCGACCCTGTCCTACTCAGATGTCTTACCATAATATTTTGGAATTTATGAAGCCAACTATCATTGATAAGCACCCTATCAAACCTTTTCCATATCCTCTTTCTCGGCCTCCTGTTGTTGCACCAGGTGTGAGTAAAGCCCACGTAACCTACATCTTCCACCCCACATCTCACCATACAATTGGCAAAATCGAAGCTCTCAATAGCCTGATACGGTTTTCCTCCTAGTTTTTCGGAAGCCTCCAGGATAACATTAAAATCTCCCCCTATGCACCAAGCATCTTGCACTTGAGAGTTCATGTTAGCAAGGCTATCCCATAGGTCCACCCTCTCTATTTCACATTTAGCGTAAACAGAAGTTATATGCACCCCATTTACGCCAAAGCCATTATCCATATACAAAGTGATTTGCTAGTCTTCATTCGATACTACCGTGGCATGTAAATTTTGATTCCAAAAACACCAAATCTGCCCAATATCATTGCTAATGCAGTGATGGAAACCCAAAAACTTTTTGTATCCCTCAATCTTGTTCATGTTGATGAAAGTTTCAAAAATTGCTACAAACTGGATGTTATTCCTTTTGACCAAACTCTTAAGTCTGTGTATTGCTTTTTTTGTCCTCACACCTCTTATGTTCCAAAAAAAGTCCACTGATCATAAAGACATTATATAGATTTTTTTGTGTCCTTCCCTTACTCAAAGAGATGGAATTCTTAGTACTTCTTTTGTGATTTCTTCTTTGTCTGCTTCTTCCCCTCTTAACTGGAGATAAGCCACACTTTTGTACAACTTCATGCATATGGTACCTCCCTAGGTCATCAGAGTCCCATTTTTCATCCTCGGAAAGTTGAATCTTTTAGAATTAGCGGTCTCATCATCAACCCCATCCATTGAGCTATCTCCTATATCCTCTTCCTCCGTATGGTAATTCTCTGTATCGTTGCGTAAGTTGATATCCACCACAAGGTTTATCCCCTTCTGGTTTTTTATCTCATCACTGCTTCCTTGTGTATCCAAATATTTGGTATTTGTCTCTCTTCTTCTTTCCACTTCAGAATCCTCAACATCTTCTGTCATTAACGCTTGGTTGACCTCCGGAGGTACATTAAAGGAACTTTGTTGATCCCTGTTGACACATTCCATGGTCCTTTGTTCTGTCTTTTCAGGAAATCCCTCATTCGAGATTTATTTTACATTGTTGTTATATATAGTATCGCTAGCCTCTGATTTATTACTAGTATGTGCCTCCTTCTGAATTATATCTTTCTTCTTATCCTTCCTCTTGTTGTTTTTGGTGTTATTTCCAGCTTCTTGTTGGTCTTTGTTCAGCTTGAAGGTAACCTTGGTTTTCTTTTCGAGAGCCTTATTGCTATCTTTCTTCTTCTTCTTTTTGTTTTTGTTTATTCTAATAACCATCTTGTCCTTCTCTTCCTCCTTATTGAGATTTCACACATCATCAGTCTCTTGTTCCTCGTATTTCTCCTCATCTCTTATCAGCTCATTGTTGATAGTTTCAACATCAACATTTTCTATATTCACAGTTTCCTTGTTCTTTTTCTTGTTCTTTTTCTTTTTCTTGTTCTTGTTCTTGTTCTTTCCCTTTGCTTGAGGTCTGGCAGCTTGAGTATTTTGTTCTACATCTTCGGCATTCTGGTCGTTAGAATTCGTGACCTTACCATTATCTTCGGCATTGCTTGTTTCTCCTTGTTCACTCTCTTAGCTTTAGTATTTTCCCTTTTAGCCTCCATGATCCTCTTTCTCTCCAAGATCCAACAATCATTCATATTTTGTCCCAATTTTTTGCAATGTTTGCAATATTTTGGGATATTTTCATATTCCACCTTCTGGGTAAAACCAGTTAGTGGAGAGCCTTCATGTTCGAGCCCCACCCAAACCTTGTTTAGCCTTGGTTTGAGTAGGTCGACTTCTACCCTCACCTTTGCCATGCTGGGTCTTGTCTTACTTTCTATTGCAGCGTCAAGGGATAGAAGCGTCCCAATGGGGATAAGAAGTTGTTTAACATATTGCCAGTTGTGCATATGAAAGGGTAATTCAGGTAAGAGAACCCATACCGGAACGATGGGGATGTCCTCCTCCGGCTTGAAGTCGGGGGTCCATTTTTGCATCCACATTTGCAATCCCTCTATTTCAATCATTCTTCTATACCAAACATTCTGAAAGTCTTCATCATTCGAGCAGTCGATGAACACATTATAGTTGTCGTAAACCCCAATTTTGACAGAGCCTTTGAGCACTACCAATTCCTTGAATTTTGATCTAATTTTGTCAATTTGGGGCCTAGGTTTCAAAAAAATTCCAACAATGGTTCTCCTACAGTCTTGTGCCATGATTCCGTAATAGTCTGCAGCTTTGAAGATTACTGCTGGAACACCGTCGTGAGTTGTTTGCCTTGCCATCACTTTTTCACGTTTTGGGGCAGATGGAATTGTTGTCGACGACATCACAAAGACGAGAGGCATAAGAAATTTTCTCTTGTACTGAGTCGTTTGGTGGTCCAGTCCCTTTAGGAGTTTCTAGTTTCCCCCTCAGTCCCACCAGACCTTGTCTGTCCGGTGGTTCCACGACGGAACAGGGAGGAGAGAGAGTGTAGAACTAGTCGTTAATAGCCGTTGTGAACTTTTGTCCAACAACCATCTATTTTACATGGTTATATGATGTTAGAATTTTAGGTTTATGGGAACATATCACAGGTTGAAACAACTAAAATAAACGCAGAACATACAATTTTATACACTTAAGTAAAACAAATCAACAAAATAAAGAAACAGAAAAATCGAAGAAGCTAGGCAAAATAATCAAAGAAAGCAGAAGTGTGATACTTACCAAGTCGAGGAGGTTGAACACACTCAAGATCAATCATCACAACAGCACGGACTGAAACCTGAAAGAGAGCAATTAGAATTAACAGTTTGATTAGAAGGAGATGATATCTTACTACATAAAGTGTGATAAACATACTCCACAAGTCTGCTGGTACTAAATAGTGTATAAAAAGGTGGTTGTGTGAGGATGTATAGCATCTTATGCACAAGGTTAGATCCTAACCCACTCTTTTGCTGATTAAAAATATAGCATTTTGAATTTGTGTGGACTATTGGATTGATATTCTCTTATTATTAGTGTGAAAATTTAAGTTTGTCGTGACCAGAATAACAAGATTAAAAATACAGAAAACAAGAATGAGGAAATTTTTAACTATGCAGTTCACATAAAAAAATTATATCATATTATAAGGTAAAATTACACTTTTGAAGGATAATGCAATTTTTGTCCTAGAAAGTATAAATTAACAAATTTATTAAATAATAACAATTATTGCATCTCATTTTGCAGTATATGAACACATCAATAGATACAACATGCCAGCATGCCACACCAAAAAAACTACTGGAAAAACCTAGATGGTTCATAAAGCATAAACGAAATGGAGCTTTTCACAAAAAAAATTCATATTCAAATTAAACAACATAAACTTACTTTGAAGAGAAGATAACTCTAACAAAATGTCCACATATTATTACTCCCAACAAAGATCAGTAAAAATCAAGTGAGAATTGAAGTAAGAAGAAAAAGTTGGTTGAGTTCTTCAATAAAAAAGAAAGATGTTGATTTCCATTTTAAAAGGCATGAAAGAGACCTAAAGCTTAATTTCTTTTCACAAACCTGAATATCAGGAGATGTAGACCGCCCTGATTTTTCTCCAACAATGATCAGTTCATAATTCTATGGATTTGTGGGTCTCTCTAGTTTAACGGTCGAGTATCTAACTCCCGTATTGGAAAGGGTGCGGAAATGGGTGTGGTTGAGAGAGCACAAGTCATGGGTGTCAAATGGGTATAGACAAACTCAACTAGGAGCATTTACATTTCATCATGTTTTCTGTAATCAAGCACAATGTTTAAAAATAGACATTAAATTTATTTTCATGATGATTAAACAAGAAATACTAGAACAAAAATATAAAAATAATTATATAATAATCAAATTCATCCAAACGAAATCAATGCTCAACCATCACTTGCAGTCGCAGCATACTTGGAAGGAAAAAGCCATCATATTTTTAGGCTTCTTTTCTTTTTCATCTCCTCAACATAATGGCTCTTCACTTGCTGCAACCGTGGCAGTGCAGGTACGTTTTCTTTATTTGTTGCCATGTTTCCATATATAAATATAATATAATATTCAATTTAATCCATTAAACTGTCTTCATGATTTTCTTCTATAATTTTTATAATTAATTCATTTAGTTTCAAACTTTTTCATCTCACACCAATTTAATCGTACAAATAAAATACACTATTTAGCACAATTCATAAAATTCATACTAAAAAAGGACAAGTAATAATGCTAAATGTGAGACAAATAATTATTTAAAAAATATATATTTTTGGACTCACATCAACACCTCACACTTAAATTTTTGCTCTTCTTCGAGCTAGCATTAAAGCTCCTCTCAAAAAAATCATACTAGTAATGCCACCATTTTGGTTGATACAAACAATTAGGCCATCCACAAATTTCATAACATCAAATACACTTCTCAATCATTATGGAAAATATACAAATGAACAACAAATCTCTCACCTCCTAACCTCAAGGAAGGACACTGAACCTATCAAATTTCAGCTTGCTCACCTACTTTCATCAAAGAAAGTTAGTAAAATCACGTATCTATCATGAAACAGGTGTCCTCACAAGAAGAAATAGTCAGCATACTCAATTCAAAAGAGTGAATATAAATTAAGGACTTAGCATCAAAGAACAACTCTCACACTCACAAATAAAATTCACATGTATGCACAAAGAACCATAGGTTTGCTCATTATGTACATCTCCACTAATTAAGCATGCTTGAATAGAATCAAATAGGACTTTGACATGTTTTAATGAAGGTTTGGGGACGGGTAGGAAAACAATATAATATTGACTTGCACTTCCCTAAGCACTTTGCACTTCTAGACTTCATCACCCATTATTTATATTTTTTTATTTTCAGTCCTCTCTTCAACAATTATTTCACAAGTAATTCTCGTTATCTCAAGAATGCTTCAATTATGTTTTTTTTTTTCTTTTTCATGCCACATTCTTTTAAAGGAGGTTTTTGTCATCACTTTGTAGATATCATTGATTACTTTTTTCACTGAACCGTTCATTTTCTTCAGATTTAACACTTATAATAAGTCTATGCTACAATACTCAAGGAAGCAAATTGCAAAAATTAGGGATTCAACAAAAGAGTCGAGGAAAAAATAAGGCTATCAGTAAAAGGTCATAGGCTCAAGAGGCTAACTAGTGATATAATGTCTGAAAAGGCTAAAATTTACAAAAACAAATCAAAGAAAGTCTTTTATCATCTTCTAAACAAAGAAACAATTTTATTCCGCTTCAATAACATGCAGTGCAAATTCTAGACAAAGATGCAAAATATGAAATAAATTCTCCAATTCAATATTCCACGCATAATCTCAAAGCATAATCCACAATCACAATATAAGCATATGGCATGGGTTCCTAGGAAATTCATCAAAAACATACAATACAACTCAATTCATGCATAATAACATCATATAGATTGAATTTAGCCACAAACAATTCATGAATCCATTACAAAACATGCAAAACCCTAGACTTTGGATTTAAATCATAAAGGAGGTTCGAAGAAATCTTTGAAACTCAATGGATGAAAGAGAATCCATTAATGAACTTTTCACATACCTTGATAAATCACAGGTCTAGAGTTTGCAAGAGAAAAGTTGAAGCTTGAAGAACCCTAAAATTTCCTTTGAGAGCCTTGGTGAGAATTTGGAGAGAAAACCTTGAGAGCTTTTGAGAGTTTTTGGTGAATGGAAAGGAATGGGTAGATTTCTAAGAGTAAAATCGGTTATAAGATTTAGTTATATGGTCAAAATGTCATTGTTTAGGAGTTAAAATAGTAGGAAAAGACCCAAATGACCATAACTTAAAATATACCTGAAGTGACCTACAATCCGTAGAAACTTCTACGGACCGTTCTGGTCTTTTGTAGAGCAAGTACTGGAGGTCTAAAATTCAATCAATTTCCACGAACGGTTCCTACAGTCCGTATAATTCCTACGGGTCGTAGACACCAACCGTAGAACCTAAAGTCAACCAGAATTTTCACTGAGTGTGGAACCCCTCATACGGGCTGTAGAACCTTCTACAAACTGTCTTGATGGTCCGTAGTAAAACTTCAGAGACTTCAAAAACTCTAACTTCCAGGACCACTTCCTACGACTATCTTCTACGGACTGTAGGACCTTATACGGTCCGTAGGTGTCTTCCGTACAACCTGCACCATTGCCAAAAATGCAATTTTCCCTTCCTCGTCAACTTACCATTTTCAAGGGTGTTACAAACCCAAAATCTAAGTTCATGATGACACACACCCTAAACCTAACCCGGTGTGTAAGCTAAAGAATCCAACTCAAGAATCATCTCAAATGTTCCAGGAAAAAGGTAAATACGCATATGATACTTTTAGAATGAAGTCGAGTCATAAATGAAGAAAAACCAAAATACAACAAAGAATTACCAAAACTTGGTATCATAAGTTTTAAAGAGCAATCTAACACAATATCTGAATACAAAATACAACACTCATCTTTGAAATATACATACATGTAGAAATGAAAGATGAAGTTGTGGTGAGATCCCCGTTCGGGCCTTTATTCAAGCTTCATCTTTCATTTCTTTCTTCACATTTTTCAAATACAAGTGTAGTATGTTGGATTCAGATATTGTGTTTGATTTCTCTTTAATAGTTATGATACCAGGTTTTGAGATTCTTTGTTGTATCTCGATTCCTCTTTGTTTATGACATGACTTCGTTCTAAAATTCTCATATTTGTGTTTACATTCATTTTCACAACATTTGAGATAATTAGTTGGATTTTTTGGCTTATACACTGGGTTGAATTTTGAGTGGGTGCCATCATGACCTCGATTTTTGGGTCATGACAGTTAGTATATTTTCATGTTTTTTTGTAAGTAATACATGTGCATTTCGTAGTTGGGCGTCGATAGATATTACAAGTATATTGTTTTAAGTTGATTTTCAATTTCACTTTTTTTTATTTATCAGGACATAGAAAACAAAAATGAGAATAAACACATGTGATGACATATTGGACAAGATAGTGATTCGTGCAACAAAGATTCTGATACAAATAGCCAAAGGTAGTTCATTCTCATTCAAATTTGGATAAAGGTTAAAGGGATCAAGAGCTATGAAGAGTCAATACAATTCACCCATTCCAAAAGGTAATAAGACCTTATTTTTGAAGAGAAGAAGATATAATGTACAAAACACCGGACAAGGCTTTCTCATAAATAGTCATTGATGGTCAGAATTTTGTTGTTGTTCCACTAAAAAGTTATAGTGGCAAACCATTAAAAAATACTTTTCATCATCATATTCTTAAGTGCAATAGACCATCTCATTTTACTATCCTTTGTTTGAAAAGAGATGTAGCTACTAGATTGTCCAGAGGTGTTCGAACTAGAGTTGATATATGTGATTTGGTAATGAACTTACAGTTCATCATTGAAGACATTTCTGATTTACAAATTAATAAAGTTGTAAATCGAGCGTTGGACCATTTACACTATGAAAATGATTTGTCTGTAAAATATGAGAAATGATGGAATCTGTGGACTTATTTACATAGAGATAGATAGGGATGGAATATGTAAAAAAAATCCCACAGATGCCATCCCTTCTCATTTTTTACACATGGATCATTTTCACATTGCGAACGATCTAATGCTCGACTAATAACTTTTTTATTTTGGAAATCAGAAATGTGCTCAATAAGACCATCTCCAACCCATCCCTATTTTACTCTCCATTCTCTATATTTGGAGAGTAAAATAGAGAATGAGCACTCCAACCCAATTCTATATCACCCTCTATTCTTCATATTTAGAGAGGTGAATAGTAGTTCTCCAAATTTGGAGAACTACTATTCACACTCTCTATTTCACTTTTTGAGTATTTTATTATTATTTCTATTACTTTCTAATTAACATATTATTTTACATATAATGTCATTAATTAAATATCTACTATTCATACTTCTTTTTAATGTAATATAATATTTTAAAAAATATATTATTTAATATCTACTACTTTCATTCTGAATTAATAGTATTTTATTTTTTTTAATTTTCGTCGATAATATAATTTGATTTTATTATTAATTTTCACTATAAAGAATACACAAAATTAAAATGATAAGATGAAAATTTTAATTTAAAAATACAACACATAATATGATAATTAAAATACAAGATAACAATACAATACATAACATAATAATTTAAATGCAAGATAAAATACAATACATAACATAATAATTAATTCGCGATGAAACAAGAATCATGCTGAAAAGATGTTGAACATGCATTCAGAGTTTTACAATCACATTTTGCAATTTTTGCAGGACCGTCACGTTTTTGGAGAAAGAAAGTGCTACATGATATAATGACTACATGCATTATAATGCACTACATGATGATTGAGGATCAACGTGATCTTAATGCACCAATTCAAAATGTCGTAGAGGCTCCAACTCCAACGACATAAATGGTGGTAGATGAAAATCTCCGATTTAAATAACTTCTAGCTAGACATAAAAAAATTAAGGACAAAAATGCTCATTTTGAACTCCGTAATGCATTAATAGAGAATTTATGGGAGCAACGTAATAATTTTGAAAATTGAGTGTTTATGTAATTGTATTTCACTTTTATTTGAATTTGTCCATTAATTTGTATATTATATAATATTTTCTTGCAATTTATGTTATTTAAAATTTAGAATAAAATATAATTTTATATTAAATTAAAAAAAAAAATTATATCACATGAAAATTATATAAAGTAATTATTGGAAAACGAAATAAAGGATTTATACTATGAAATAAGAAAATAAGAATGGAATAAAAATAATAATATAATATTGAGGAGAGAGAAAAAGATTCATTTTTAGAGAGTAAAATAGAGAATTGGGTTGGAGTTGATTGTCTGAAAAATAGAAAACTCTATATTTGAAGATTAAAATAGAGTATAGGGTTGGAGATAACACAGATATCCACTTTGGTTCCAACACATCAAGGCAATCTAATAGTTGCATCTATTACAAAACAAAGAACATGTAAATGAGGCGGTCGATTGCGATTAAGAAAATGGTGATCACGAACTTTTGTTAATGATTTGGCACTACACATTTTTAGTTGAGCAACAAAAAATATTTGACCGTCAACGGTTGTATATGAGAAAGACTTGTCAGGTACTGTGTACCTTAGAGCTTATTCTTTATGAAAATAAGCTCTTATTTTCTTACAGCAGTGGCTGATCCTTCTAGATTCTTCACAACTCTTTATTCCTTCAACCTTTTAAAAAAGTTAACACATTACTTCATATGGAAGTTTCATACGACAACCAATTTTTGGGAAGTATCTCATGTCTTTCTTTTAGGTAGTAAGCAAAGGCATAAGATAGTTACATAAGAGATTTTATCGAATACCCCAAGCCTCATAAAATATTTTTCAATATGCAACAACAATGACAATAAATTTAATGTAATCTCACTAAGTAGGGTCTGGAGAGAGTAGAATGTACGCAAACCTTAACACTACCTTAGAGGTTGAAATATTATTTCTGATAGACCCTCCACTCAAGAAAAAATATTCCAAGTAGAATAGGGAGAAATAACATAAATGAAGATAGTCATGGAAAAATACTACAATAGTCATAACAAGCTCCAATGATAATCAAAGTGTTACCAAAATCAAAAGAAAAAGACACTACAAGAGTAATACTACATAGTAAAGAGGAATGATACTACTAATAGTAACGAGGAATGAGAAAAACAACACTCAACTAACTAACTAACCTCCTATCCCAATATATGTCCTCCATAACCTGTATCTAAGGTCATCTCCTTGGTATGATGAAGCTGATTCAAGTTACGTCTAATTATCTCTCCCTAATACTTCTTCAGCCTATCCTTACCTCTCTTAAAACCATCCATATCCAACCTATCAAACCTTTGTACTAGAGAATCTGTGCATCTCTTCTACATATACCCGAACAATCTTAGTCTCAATTCCCACATGTTATCCTTTATTGGGGCCAGTCCTATCTTTTTCCGAATATCTTCATTCCTAAGTCGGACACTTCTAGTATGCAAACAGATACATCTCAACGTCCTTATCTTTGCAACTCTCATATATTATGAATGTGGAAGTTCTTTACTAGACAACACTCCACTCCATACAACATGGCCGGTCTAAATACCGCTGTAGAACTTGCCTCTAAGTTTTGGTGGAACCTTCTTATCAAATAGAACTCCACATGTAAGCCTCCACTTCATCCACCTTGCACCTATACAATGTGACATCATCGTCAATCTACCCATTCACTAGATAATAGACTCAAGATACTTGAAACTTCCTATTTTTTGAAAGACATGAGTATTAAGCCTCACTTTATACCAACATTAGGTGTTATGTCACTGAACTTGCACTCCAAGTATTCATTCTTGGTTCTATTCAATTTGAACCCTTTAGGCTCTAAGGCCAACCTCCAACTTAGCACTAACTCTGCCTGGAGTCTGGTCAAATAAGACTATATCATCCACAAATAACATACACCGAGGCACCTCACCTTAGCTAGGTATGTCACGTCAATTCGTCCATCACCTATGAAAATAAAAATGGGCTAGATCAACTCCGTCACAACTGAAAAGTACTCTGAGTGACCTCCCACAATTCTTACCCGGGTTTTGGTTCTATCATACATATCCTAGATCGCCTGAATGTACCTAACAGGTACACCTTTAGCCTCTAATCATCTCCATTGAACATCTCTAGGGACTTCGTCATAAGCCTTTTCCATATCAATGAACATCATATGAAGGTCCTTCTTCCTCTCCCTAAACTGCTTTAGTAGTCTCCTTACAAAGTGAATGGCTTTAGAGCACCACAACATGAATCCAAACTGGTTCACGAAAATGAAATTAAACAACCCCGTAAGCCAATCCAACCCTACTTTGCCTACATTCTTTAGAAATTCCACCAGCATCCCATATGGTCCGATCACTATTCCTTAGGCGCCTTATGGATAAAACCCTAAAACTCCTCAACCTTAATAAACCTATAACACCCAAAAATGCGATGCCTGTATGAGTTCTCCAATTTTCTCCCCTCCCCATTCAAGGGTTTATGAAAGTATGACTGCCACCTTTGTCTAATGAGCGTCTCTTCCATAAAAAACATTTCCGTCCTCATACATGCATTCAAAAGTTGTTATCTTAGCTGTCATAATCGTTAACTTCGTCTCTTTCTTTCCCACTTTATATATTTCCCCATTTTTCTACTTTTCCCCCTCATCCTTAATTTCCACTAAACTCACAAAAGTTATCTTCTTAGCCTCCACCTTCCTTTGGAATTCTCCATACCACCACCACTCCCCTTGAATCCACTATGATCTACCTTTCGAGACCTTTTACATCTCTCTGGCTTCATCCCTAATGCAACTAGCATTCTTATCCTACATACTATTTGCATCACTACTACGTCTCATGCCATCATTACTAACAACTTTTCCCCCATCTCGTGGGAATTGTCCATTGTTAAGCTACTCCATTTTACCCTAGGTCGGGCATCCATAACTCTCTTCGCTCGCTTATCTCTAAATCTCTACATCCATCACCAAGAGTTTATGTTGGGCCGTAAGGTTCTCATTCAGGACAACCTTGCAGCTTATTATTAATTCTTCCTGAGGAGAAAATAGTCATTCTGAGTCTTAGCCACAATACTAAGAAATATTACCAAGTGATCATCCTTCTTTGAGAATCTCAAATTGGCAACTACCAACCCAAAAGCTCTTGCAAAATCCAATAATGAGACTTTTTTTTTAATATACCGCGACACTCATTTTCCGCAAGTGAGTTGTATAGTAAGGTCATCCAAACACCACCAGAATGGAACTAATTGAGAAAGAAAGAAGAAAGGAGAAAAGAGCAGAGAGAAAACTCTACAAAAATTAAGATGATTATTCAGTTGGCTACTAAACTATCTATTAAATACATTATTCATTTGTCTACTAAACTTTATATTCAATACATTGCAACTGTAATTGTTTTTATTAATAAGATATTGAAGATCAAGCATTAAAACCATTATCAGAACAAACCTTCTGCAAAAAATTTTGTGCATGATCTACTTGCTAACTTAAGAAGATATGATCTTTAAAGTGAATAGAATGTCCTCTTTCTACCTTAGACAATTTATATCAGAATCTTTGCTGCATAAATTACTCTCTTGTACGGTATGTCATCAGATGTATTTTTGTCAAATTATTGCATTCTCGTCTTCGTTTACTATATGTATTGATAAATAAATAAAATTAATGCAATTTTCATACAACCTATTATACAAATATCGTACAGTTTGACTGCAACTTTGAACTTTAAACTAATCGGGACTGAAATTTTGTACACAACTAAATAAAATAAAACCCTATATAGCCCCTAATTATAGATTCGAACTCCTCTCGTTATTTCAGTTCTTTTGAGATGTCACCCACTCAAAATGACCTACGTTTGTAAATCCTGAATTATATCATCCCTATAGAAAATCATTTGGTTCCGTCTGGAAGCATAGAAGAAAAATGTAAGAATGTTAAAAAATATGTGGACCACGTTAATCACTTACTAACACATATAAAAGATTAATAAGTTTATCATTCGTATCTAATCTTTCAAATATACTTGAAGGAGGAAATATACATTCTTAAGAAGTTACATTCTTGAGGAGAAATGAAGGCGAAGAAGATCTTAATTGTAAAATTTAGTTATGATTTATAAATAAACATCATAAGAAAGCGAGATTAAGATGCATACCTACTAAGTCATCTTGTTTACCAATACAGAATCCATCTTATTTATCAATGCGAAAGCGTGTTTCAGACATGTGGAACATTCAACGTTGTCTTCCTCTCATTTCTTCTCCTATAACTAGCAATTGTATGCAGAAGTTTTTGTAATGCTAAGGAGATGAGAGGAAACCTAGCCATATTTTTACAAGCACCAATCCTTGACCTAATGGACCTCCCCATAATAGGCTTATAGGTCTTTAAAAGGGTCTACACTATCGCCAGCCTATATCAATACATGAAGTGATTTAGGCCCAAGAAGGAATCCAATAGATACGCGGTCTAAGTCATGTGTAATCCGTTTGATAAACCTCAATTGTTAAGTTAATCTTAGTCAATATTTGGTAAAACTTACAAAATTCTTCCACTTTGTGCAATCATTAACTTAATCTTAAAATTTGGGATAAGGCATATGTATTCCCCAAACTATGATCGAAATCTCAGCGACACATCTTAACTTAACTCGGGTGTCCTATTACCCACCTAAACTCATTTTTGCTAACGTGGTATCTTCAACGAGATAATTAACTCGGGTGTCCTATGTGTACTACACAAAAAAATGATCTTTAGCGACAATTAGTTAACGACAAGAGCGTAACTACCGTGAAAAATATATTTTTAGCAGCGTTTAACACTCTTTATAAATGTCTCTAAAACCTATAGAGAAACTGGATCCAATGGAAATTAACTAATGCCGGCAAAGGCTCTATCACTCTTTGTTAATGTGTATATTTATAGCTGCTAAAAACTATTTTTGTTGTAGTGTGTATAACACGCGCCGTCATGTGTGTAAATATTTTTAATTTTTAATTCTTTTATTTTATTCTTTTAAACTTTTCTAAAAAAAATTAAATTATTGTTTTTAGAAAAAGTTTCTTATTTTCTTTATCTTGTATTAAACTAGGGATAATGCATAAGTACCCCTTAGACTATGACCGAAATCCCATAGACACACCTAAACTTAACTAGGGTCCTATTACCCCCTAAATAATTTAAAATGGAATAAATACACCACAAACGCTGACATGGCATAGAGAGTGTGCACACTCTCTTGAAGGCAAAATTTGATGAATGCACAAATTGGACACATGTCATTTTTTTATTGATAATTTTATAATTAGTTAGTACACATATTTATATTTATTGATAAAAAAACTTATATATATAATCATTTTTATTTATTTCTTTGTAAAATATTTATTTTAACTTCTTTTCACTTTAAACTTTTTCTAATTAATTTATTATCTTTTCATTTTAATTATTTTTAGAAAATTATGTGTATTTTTTTTTGAAAATAATTGAAAAGTTTCCTTTCAGTTTGACGTTTTAGTTTTTTTTATGTTTTATTTGATTTTCCTCACTTATTTTGATATCCGTTCAAAATTAACTTATTTTAAATACAAGACATTTGAAATCAAATCAAAATGAAAGACAAGGAAAATCAAATCAATAGAAAAATAAAAAAGCAAAAACAATGAATGTAGGTAAAAAAAAATTGATACAAGGTAAAAAAAAATGTGTATTAACTTAACTTAAATACAAGATAAAAAACTAAGAATATTTAACAAAAAGATTAGAATTTAATTTTTTTTTTATAAATAATTTCTAATTAAAAAATAAAATTAATAATATTTACACATATGGCGGGCGAGTGTGTACAAACACAATCAACTTGGGTGGTTGAAGGTGCCACATCAGCACATATGGTGCACAAAAATGCAAAAAAAAAAATGAGTTCAGGGGGTAATAGAATTTTAATTAAGTTTAGGTGTGTCTATGGAATTTCGGTCATAGTCTAGGGATACTTATGCCTTATCCCATTAAACTAAGTTAATACACATAAATTTTTTTAAAAAGCATCCCTATATTTAAACTCTTTTTGTTTTTTTTTTCATTTTTTCTTACTTCATTCATTGTTTTTTCTCTTTTTTTATATGGAATAATTACATAATTAAGCTAACATCTAGTAGTTGATTATGGTCCATAACTATAGTTAACTTATTTATAAATAATGGTTATGGTTAATGAAAATGGCTATAACTCAGCCCCACATTCTGTATTAAAACATGTAGGTTTCATCTTTCCCTTTTATACAAATAAAAACGTTTTCTCCCTTATCCCACCATCAATTTATCTCCTAAAACCATTCACTTTCCCTTAAATCACTCAACGACATTAAAATTTAAAATTTGAACATTTCATTTCATCCTTCTTGATCGTGCAAAATCAAATCCATATAACTTTTATTTAGTTTTTTTTGTATGACCTTCATTAGTTGTTTTTTATTTGTATATTTTGTTTCAATTTTTCCCTAATTTCTTATTTGTTCAGTAATAATTTTGAATACCTCAGTAAAATCACTATTCACATTCAATCCGAACAATCTCCATTTAAGAGTATTATGAACTATGAACTATGATCATGTGTTTGATAAGGGATTTTATGAATGTTTAGGAAATGATGAAGTTATGATTTAAGGATTTTTAAGTTAAGTATCAATGAGTTGAGTTTTCTCACAATTTGAAAGGAAATCATGGTTTGGATGCTTTTTGATAAGGGATTTTATGAATGTTTAGGAAATGATGAAGTTATGATTTAAGGATTTTTAAGTTAAGTATCAATGAGTTGTGAAAGGTTTTCTCACAATTTGAAAGGAAATCATGGTTTGGATGCTTAGGAAGGTAAGTGTCTACATAAACTACTTTGTGAAATTATGGTTTCCAAAGGATCTACTCTTATATGACCTTATGATTTGGATTGGTATGTTGATTATTTCTCTTCCAAATGTTACGCCTTGATAATTGACTTTACCTATTCCGTTGAGATTTTACTTAGCATCGAGCGGAATTTGAGATGGAGACTAAAATAGGGTAGTCTCTAGTAGCAATCTCTAGTCCCAAACTACGTGCCCTCGTAGGTTTTCTTAAGTGACCTAAGCTAGTGGACAAACTATCATAAATGATATGATACGGAGTTCTACCTTGCTAAGTAGATACTCCATTTTCGGTGTGGGAGTTACATCGGATTCCATGTTATAACTCACTTGGTCTATTGTCGATTAAAGCTAATATCTCACAACAAAAATATCATTTTATTAAAGCTTTACAGTATAAATTTTTACTAATGCTTGACCTTGTCTCATGACTTTATGATTTTGCTTTCTAAGCATTTAAACGTTCTACTTGGTCATGCATAATATGTTTTAAGCCTACTATGATATCATGCCTTCATTTATACATATTTCCCCATACTTAGTACATTCAATGTACTAATGCATACTTGTGCTTATATTGTTACATAATATAGGTTCTGACATTCTTTGATAACACTCAAATTACCCTCAAAACAAGTTTAAAAGGATAAGTAGTCATCATCAATAAAAATACCCAACTAAGAGTCTGAGTAGAATTCCACATAGAATTATTTATTGGCAATTAAAAAGACAAAGAATGAATAGTTACAAGTTTAAATCTAAACATGCAATATACAAGGTTATCAAATAAATAGCTATTTTGGTAACCAAACGATGGTTTTGGGCAAAGACACTATCAAGCAAGGGATATACGAGAATTAGGAAATTTGAGATTCAATTCACACTCAATGATCCATTGCAATTCAACACATGCTAACTCAATCATAGATATGCTAAATCATCATTAGTCAACACTAATCTCCTTTTGGTCTGAAAGTGCTATATCACAATATCTCCTTTCGGTCTCAATCGTGTTTAACAGCCAACCAATCCAAGACCTTAATTTCAACCCCTATTTCTAGCAAGTTTAGCATGCAAAAAGTAGACCTAAATTATCTCCTTTCAGTCTCAAATTTAGGACTCAAAGCCAAATATAATTATTAACCTAATTCTCCACTTCACAAATTCTCATTCGAGCAACCCACAAAGATCGGAAGCTAGATCTGAGCATGCACTCTCAAATCATAAATTCAAACATGATAACTAGATTAAACTCATTTCATGAAATTAAGCATGAAATCAAGGAATAGGCTTTAAAAAGGGTTTTCATGAAGGATTGTGGGATAGCCTTCCACTCGGAATCACAAAAGTAATAGAATGATAAATCAAATACACAAATAGCTTTGTCTATTTCTAGCACAAAGCTCCAATTTAATATACACAATTACACCCACAATTCTAGCAAAGTAAAGGAAGGGAATGAAGAAGGGAACAAGAGATTTTATTATTAAGCGCACAATCTTCAAACCCAAATGTGAATTGTGAAGCAACTTGCCTTCAAAGTCTCAACCCAAAATATGAACACTACCAATTAGGGTTCTTCCTTAGTATAAGCTAAAAGATGAACTATATCCTAAAAATCTTATCTATCAAATCTGAATTGAACAATACTGCTCATGAGTGTATAAAAGATTTTTGGAATTAATTTGGTGAAATTCCCAATCTGTCCAGGTGCCAGGCGTTTTTTCTTCGTGGTCGTGACAACTAACTCTCACGGTCACATGAGTAGAGTCACTGGGTCACACGATTGCGACTTTTGACCACGAGATCTCGAAGTCTAACTTATTTGTCCAACGCAATCAGGATCCCTATTTTATGCGGTCGCGATGAGTACTTTAGCTGCCAATTCAACTTTCCTACGTTTGACCTCTTCTTGCCTCAATACCACATGGTTTCTTCAAATGTCATCTAAATCAGCTCTACGTTTCATTTTCCTGCAAATATGAAGAAAACTAAATTAAAAGCACAAATTCTAAACTAAAAGAGCCTCAAATGAGTAAAAATCCACTTTTCATCAACACCTCCAACTTAGAAACTTTGCTTATCCTCAAGTACAAAAAATAAAAAAATATAAGAGATTCTTATTTCAACACACACCACAAATCGATTTCACCTTTTTTCAATTAAGCACAAAGATAATAGCTTCGGTTGGTACTAACAAATAGTCCACATGCAAAATTTTCACAAAAGAAATCCCCTCATTCTCATGAAACATTTTCAAGAACCAAGAATCATTAAGTGACAACAACTCAAACTCAAGAAGTGGATCAATTCGTTAGTTCTATCACATGCTCACTTGACTTAATTAGTAATTTTCAAAATCACCACTTTTTCAACTTACATGCCCTCACAAGAAAGAAGTGTCCCAAAACCACACACGCACATATACAAGACAAGGGACAAAGATGCAACACTCATACTCCGAAAGAGTCATCTTATGCACACAAATGTCACACCATAAGCTTTTCCATATTTTCAATCAACGTTGACTCAACTCCATTTGGTTAGAAATCTCAAAGGACTTTGTTAAGCTTGTAATATAGGATTAGGGAAGGTTAGGATATCATATAGGTATAAGTGACTACACCCTCCTTGAACACTACACAACAACTCATCATTTCCAACTTTTTTCCATTTTTCTTCACTTTTCAAACCCATGCACATTTTCACACTATTTTTCATTTTTCTTTTCTTATTTTCACTCTATATGCCAACATGAAACCATTTTAAATTTTTGGAGGATTCAAGTCTCTTTTATTCACTTTCTGTCTTTATTTTTCAAACCTTTTTCTTTCTATACGACTTCTCCTCCATCCTTTAATCAATTTTTTTATATCAAACTCTCATGTGGAAAGAATCCCTTTAATGAGTTTCTCATAACACCCCCAACTTAGGATTTTAGCCTCAACTTTCATAACTTAAAGTTCAAGAAGGGAAGGGTTCAAAAGAAGGTTACTTTTTCAAAAAAGGAAGAGACTTGTAATGTGGTTGCCAATAAAAAGGATTAGGCTCAAAGGAGACAACTAAGGATATATTTAGTGCAAAAGTGGGAATTTTAGGTCAAGTGGACTTCAAGAACATCAAAGAAAGCCTAAGATCATCGTTTAACCAAACTCAATCAAGACCAGCCGAGCAATTTCTAGGTGGCAAAAGTGAACAACTTTCATTATTCAACAACTCACCACATATGGAATACAAATCAATCAAGATGGCTGATTAACGTTTCAAGGAAACTTCATCCAATTCTAAGTGTCAACGATCGCTAGTCAGTATAAAACCCAACTAAATGAGTTGGGGTCGAATCCCACAGGGAGCGGTACGTGTTTGAGTTTTAATAGTAAAGTATGAACATGGTCAAATCAGTCATAGGAATAGATATTATCGAATAAAAACATAATTCAAATCAGGGGGTGACACGAATGTCAAATAAAGGGGTTTTGGTTTAATTATATCAACTACAGCAGCAGCAAACAATATGATATGACAATAATGAGACGGGTTCTTGGGATGTGATTCGATTATAGGCTAATATAGACAAATGGGTAATTGCAACTATTAGAAAATAGCTAAATATTAGTGAGTAAGCTAAGCCATAGAGGGAATAAATTTTCTCTCGAACAATTTATCCCGAATCAAGTGGATTTCTCTCGAACACCAACAAGCAAGCAAAATAAGACCAGCCTACACCTTAGTCTATTCACTCTCTCGAGCTGATTATGTGGGATTGAGTTTAGGATTCACTCTCTCGAGTTGAACCCATGTCAACCCAATACCCACTGACCATCAATCAATAATCTTGGTTTTAACACCTCTCTCTCGAGCAAGCCAAAAACACGAAGGTAGAACTGCATTTGCAACTACAATTCTTAAATTAAACCACAATTACTGATTGAACTCACTTCTAAACAGCTTTTAAACTAATAATTAGCAATAGCCATAAACTAAATCAGCCCATAATCACACCCCAAGAATTGGGGTTTTAGCTAGACATCATAAAAAGATAAAAATTGTTGCCAAATTGTGTTTCCATCAATTGGATAAGATTAATTTCGTCCTTACAATGCTCCAAGTCGAAGAATCTCAAAGACCCACTTCCAATTTCTCAAAAGTGAAAAACTTCAATTCTCCAAAGCTTAGGAAAAACTAGAGATAACTTGTCTCAATACTCAGAATTCAATGTCAAAACTTAGAACTGAAAATTCAATAATAATCTGATTACTAAACTAAATGTTAAAAAAAAGTATTTATAGTCGCCAAAAATATGCTGTGAAGGACCATTCAACGCAGTAAGTCGGGCTCGCCGATCAGCTCGCCGATCCGCCCTTTGGTCAATTTCATCGCCTTTTAGCTTTGGCCTTCAGCATCCTCAACTTCTGTAACTTTGGGCGATCCAACACTGCATCGCGGAACCACTCGGCGACCCGTCGACTGCTCCTTTCTTTCGCCAACTTGGTTTTCTCCTTCAGGGCTTGGCACACTAAAACTTTAGGCAATATAATAGCCATTCGGCGACTCACCAAAGGGACTCGACGATCACCAGGCTTTCATTTCTTTGTTCTTTCAGCTCGCTTTGTTTCTTTTTTCAAACTAGTGTCCATGCTCTGTTCCTCAATCCATATACCTAGAAATCAAGGCTTTTACATCAGCTATTTGCACAAAATAAGCATTTGATGACATTAAATCATTGTAAATAAGCCCTAAATGAGTTCAAATCTCGGACTCATCAACACTTCCAACTTAAACTTTTGCTTGTCCTCAAGTAAAAATCAAGTTCAGCAGTTCAAAAAAGATGCCTCAAACAGTGCTACACAATACTCAACCATGAATGCACACAAAAAGACTCAACCTACTTATGCAAGGATCAATTGTGCACTCAAAGGTTCAAGTTGTGACTCACCATTACCAAAGATTCTCAAGTTCACAATACTTGCTTCAAATACAAGTTCAAGCTCAACAAAGATGCTCAAATGCCCTCACACAAAGAATGATTCCATATTCACACGCTATTCTTCAACAATTTAGAGCTCCGGAATCACATACAACTCTCACACTCACAAAGATGAACACAATGTAAGGTTTGCCCTTATTTTCCAACCAACAATTGTTTCAGCTCACTCAAGATCAAAAAGGTCTTTTCAAGGCTTGTAACGGGGCTGAATGTAAAGGTATGGTCATTTAGGTTCAGTGGTTGCTTCCCTCATGAAATGTGGTATGAACATCACTTTCTATCCTTTTCTTCAACATTCACACTCATGCTCAAAATTCACCCTATTATTCATTTTTCATGGAACTTTGGACATCCCATTTCTTTTGCAACTTTCACACTTTATTTCTCAACTTTTTCGTTCTTTTTCATTTTTCTTTTCTTTTTTTTCTTTTTTTTTTTTGTATGGAGGGGTTCCATCATTTTCAAAACCATGGATCAATTGCACTTCTTGATTTGCCTTCTCTTTTCACCACACCCCCAACTTAGGTTTTTGACCTAAGTTGGCTATTCAAACAACCCACATTTCATGAGGATTATAGGTGAATGGATAAAGAGAAGGTTACAATTGTATCAAGTTTCTTCCAAGAAAAGGCTAAGGCTCAAAGGGTGTTCAAGCAAAGTTCACACACTCACAAGGTTGGCCACAAAAGAGGTGTATTGTCAAAGTATTTCACTCTTTAAAATTTGCTGCCTAAGATCATTTCAAGAGTTTGCATCAACTTAGTCAACCGGACCAACGTGAAAAATTCTAGGTGTTATCACACATGGTTCATGGTAAGCTCATCACACATGGCATTAGAATCAATATCAAACAAGACTCCACACTTTCGTTAGTGTGCAATGTTCATCACAAGAGACTCATTTGATAACCGGCTAGTTACAGCGAGATTCAAAAAGTTCACACATTGTCTATGTAACTTCATTTGGCCTCATCGTAGCCGCACATTCATTTTTGTTAGATTAAGAGCACTATTCGAGTCATAGGTATTGATCATAACCGATACTCAAATTTGCACAAGAACAGCCACATTCAAACACACAAGAGATGGCACAATTTTTTTTTAAAATGGACCAAAAACCATTTGCAATAAAAATAAGGAGCCATAAGCTCAAACATTCACAAAATAGTGCCAAAACACAATTTATAGCACAAAACCCAATATATAGACAAAAGTAATAATCACAAGAGGTAGGTATGGAAATACCTCACCCCACCACAAACAAAAAGTAATTTGTCCTCAAATGCAATAAAATAGTAAAAGTCAATAAAAATGACAGAGAGGGAGGTAAAGAAACTCATGTCTATACAGTCGCTCCATTTGTCGGGGCATCAGTGCCCGGTGTAGCAGCAGTAGCACTCGAACCACTAGGGCCTGCCATGGACGTCTCGGTCAGCGATGTCTGAATCACTGATTGTACAATCGTTTCCTCCAGATCTAGCAAGTCTCTATAGATGCTTTCCTCTCGCACCTCAATCTGCTCCTCATCGGTCTCTGCCTCCAAATCATCAGCTACCACATCATCCATCGGCATATCTCCGGTGAAGACCGGAGGAATCTCAGAACTGGCCGGGGCTTCCACATCATCTGTTGCCTCCAATAATGAAGTGAAGTCAGTGGACTTCAAGTAGTCCACATCCTTCCTCAGATCTGTAACCTCGGCTTTCAAAGCCGTCACCTCAGAAGACTCCCCCTGTCGACGCTCACAAGTCACGACTCTCGCCATCAAATCATCAATAGAAGTCTGAAAGGGGGTCAATGCAGCAAGGATAGCACTCTTGATCATCCATGGTACTGCAGCCTCCAATCAAGTCGTCCTCACATCCGCTAAATGGGCTAAGTGCCCCATCTTCAGGATCATAGCCTGAGTAATCTTGGCAGGCTGGGAAATGGCAAAAGTACCAGGATCCTGGAGGAAGAAGTGGGATCAGGTGCACCTGAAGGCTTGGAGGCCGGAGTAGGCAAAGGTGACTCTGCAGGAATTGTATCTACATCAATCCCCGGGGATGTGTCCACCGGAGCTGCTCTCCTCCTGTCTGCCTCCTCCCGAGTGTACTCAGCCTCTATACGTCGGATGTCAGTGGAGGATGAAGAGTGACCTCAATACATCTCATCGCATCACAAAGAACTCCAGCACGGCGACACAACTCTGTAATCAAAATTGGGAATGGAAGGGATGTCTGATGCTATTTGTCCCTCATGGCCATCTCCTACTCAATAGTCAACCCCAAGTTGAGCCGCTACTTTGTTATGATCGACCCCAGACAGGCTACTTTTGCATGGCAAAGAAAGGACTCGTTTTGTGAAGGCATAATTGAGTTGCTGATGAACCCGAACTAGTATCGTGTAACAATATTCAGATATTTCTTCTCTATCTAGACTCCCGCCTCAATCCACCTTGCAGTGGTGTCAGAAATAAGAGGGGCAAGCCAACCTTTTAGGTCATCCAGGTACTAAGTTGTCTCCAGGCCCTCATATTCATGCTCGAACCTTGTGGCTCTCTCAAGGACAGTGTTTATGTGATCGCTGCTACACCCAACTTTTTTTCCTCGAATCATGACCGACTTCACCTGTGTGAAGGCACTAGCCTTCTTCTTCCCCTGAGGAACCAGATCATCGTAAGCAGAATAGAACTCACGGACCCAGGTGGGGATATATGCGCCTCGGGGCCTGGTGAAGATATCGAATCTATGCCACCTGAGAGTGTCCAATAATAGAGGGTACTTGCCCTCTAAGCCCTCTATGGACAACAACTTCTCTTCAAGAATCGGCTTCAGTTCCTCGGCTTTTAATCTGTTGAGTAGCCGGGGAGGAGGAACCTATACTGGTGGTACTGGGGCCACAAGCGGTGCCAGAGTTGTCACTATATCTGTTCTAGGAGGGGTGGTTGTTGGAGCTTTTGATGAGTCAGGATGATACGTAGAACGGATCTCCGTTTGCCTGGACTGTAGTGGCTGGTCATTATCTGGCTCGGACAATGCAGCTTGGGAGTCAAAGGAATCTCCCACGCTGCCGGAGTTGTGCTCCAGAACCTCAGTAATGGGCCTCTAGCCCTTACCCTTGCCTCCCTTTGGAGGCTCTGTCCTTCCCTTTTTAGGAGGATTGGCTCCCCCTTCATTTATCGCTATGCCCCGTGCTCTTTTATGGGGCGGCAAGTCGAGGTTGGTTCTAGCTATATCTGCACAAACATCAAAAAGAGTTAGCATCCTTTCAAAAAAAAATTATAGATAAACAATTGCAGACAGACTTGCCGAACTGATCGGTGAGTCACCGAATCACTTTGGCGAGCCAGATCGAGCTCGCCGAAAGGATTGGCTAAAACATTCTCAAAAGAATTAGCATGTCGGTGATGGGAGGGGCCTTTCAGCGAATCGCCGATAACATTCGGCGAGCACAGACCAGCCCGCCGAAAGTTACAATGTATTTTAAGGGTTAGGGGCACAAAAAGGGCGGTCAAATAAAACTTTCGGCGAACTCAGGATTCTCGCCGAAAGTTACAGAACCAAAACTCAAGATTAACATTAAATTAAAGGCGATCTAGGGGGATTCGGTGAACTGCCGAGTGGTTCGGTGAGCTCGACTTAGCTCGCCAAACTGCCTAACGTGCCTGCTTCCAACCCTGACTTCCAAATTCAACCCTGCATCCCCCAAAAACAAAATCAAAACATACACAAACCATTAGACTTAGACCTATACTACCCATTCCCCCCAGGATACTCAGACTTCTCCCGATTTAGCCAAATTTGGCCATTTGACGATTTTAGCCCTTAAGAATGACGTCAACCGCTCCATCATTGGGCAAAATACATCATTTGGTACAAATGCGGGTTACTTAGACTTCACCCAACTAGACTTAACCACAATATAACACAACCCAATAATTTAGATCAATTTTAAGGCATGAAATTTCGGGAAATCAACAATTGGGCAAAATAGGCATGGATTCGAATTTAAAACAGGCAATCAAGCACACATGCACGATTCAGAGAGGCCCAACATACATCACTAAGATAAGAATAATTACAAATGAATAAAATCGCTAAATACTAGTTCGGGGATCGGAAAACCAACCCTTAATGCCGAAAATAAACTTTGAAAAGCAAAACGGCAAAGAATTCCAACTCCGAACACACAATCGACGACTAACAAGTAGTAAAAACACAAAAATACAGGAAAAACAGTGCGGGTGTGATTTTGGGAAGTTAGAAAGTGAGGGAATGTGAAAGAGTTTGAAAGTTTAAACCTTGGCCTTTATAAACTGTCCAGTTCTCGCCCATTCAACGACATTAATTTTGTTGACCCACTTGGCGACACGCCGAGTGGGCACTTACCTCACCGAGTTTTAAAGGACCTCCAGTTAATGTGGGGGTCAAACAGTAGACTAAGTCTTGATCGCCGACATGTTCAGCAACACGCCGACTAGTCCATGGGGCCCGTCGAATTTTACAGACTCTGATCTTAGAATTTCTTGAGTCCAACGGTGATCCAGATCGGTCTCACCGACCTCTTCGATGATTCCCGACTGTATATGTTTCTCGCCAACTTACACTTTTCAAACATATCCTACACTTCAACCTGCAAAATCAACACACGATTATTCCTAAAACAAAAAGAAAGCAAATAAAGACTTGGGTTGCCTCCCAAGCAGCGCATTAGTTAACATCATGGCACGATGCAAGTCCTCGCTCAAGCCTCATTCTTGGGGTTGGCCATAGTATCACTAGGAAACCCCCATTGTTGTCTCGGGTTTAAATGAGACGAGATCTGACCCATCTGGGTCTCCAACTGTTTGATAGAGGTAGAGTGAGAGGTGACCGTCTAGCTAAGGGTCGACACATCATCCTTTATCTCTTTCAAGATCTTATCAAGGTTGAGGATACGAGAGAGCATATCCTCCTGACGACAACCCTCAGAATCCTTGATCTTTTGGCGCTCGTGGAAAGGAATGTACATGTCCTTCTCCTCATCCCTTTCCTTCCAAGTGGGATTTCGATCCCTCCACTCTTTATCACGATCTCTCCAACCTTTATCCTTGTTCCAACCTTGGTTACCACCCTACCTCGGGTAGTTTGCACGATAACCAGCTCCTTGGTTTGCTAGGAAATTCACCTCCTCATTATACAACGCTTTAAACTTGGCTTCTTCGGGGTTTACACACCCAACACCCACGGCATTGACACTTCTAGCACTAGCTCCCTTGACATTTTTAGACAAAATGTCAAGTTGTGTCATGATCTTGGCCATGTTTTGGTCTCTCTCGATCTTTCTCAAGCTGCTTCTTAGTTAATTTGAAAGTGAGATGGGAGACCTGATCGTCGCAGGTGTACCATGCCCGATTAATTATGGTCGTACCATCCAAAAGCTTGGCTGCTATAATGTAAGGTTGTTGCATCAAACCTCCAAGAGAAAGTTGGTCAACTACACCCCTGTTCACCAAATCAAGGCTTCGGTAAAATTATTGCAACAAAATGTTGTCGGGCAAACCATGAGTTGGGAATTGCATCACCAATTTCTTGAATCGTAGCCAAGTCTCATGAGTTGGCTCACCCTCCAAACGCTTGATGCTTTGGATGTTGTCCCGAAGAGTCATCATCTTCGAAGGAGGGAAAAATCTCACTAGAAATGCGGTGACAAGCTCTTCCCACGAAGTGATGGAGTCCCTTGGTAATTCAGCCAACCACTTGCCCGATTCTCCCATTAAAGAAAATGGGAACAACATCAACTGGACCGATTCTTGGGATATGTTCTTGAAGGAGAACGGCCCGCAAACATCAACAAAGTTCCTTATATGCTCACAGGGATCCTCATGAGCCAACCACCAAACAACCCTTTCAATTGCAAGAGCTGCAACATGGTACTTGTAATGTGGAACACAGTGTTCCCTTCGTCCCGAGGCAAGCAAATGGCACCAATTCCACCCATTAGATGCGGGTCATTGACATTCGGCTCATGGACATCATTGAGATTTCCGATGTCATCTTGGTGGCCCACTTGGCTACCATTGCTTCCATTGATACTCATATCCTCTATTTCAACAGCAACACACAAACCAAAACTAAAACTAAGTATATTCAACTATGACTAAAATGAACAAAATTCAACTTCACCAAAAATTCTCAAACAAAACCACTCCCCGGCAACGGCGCCATTTTGATTAACGTTTCAAGGAAACTTCATCCAATTCTAAGTGTCAACGATCGCTAGTCAGTATAAAACCCAACTAAATGAGTTGGGGTCGAATCCCATAGGGAGCAGTACGTGTTTGAGATATAATAGTGAAGTATGAACATGGTCAAATCAGTCAAAGAAATAGATATTATCGAATAAAAATATAATTCAAATCAAGGGGTGACACGAATGTCAAATAAGAGGGTTTTGGTTTTAATTATATCAACTACAGCAGCAGCAAACAATATGAAATGACAATAAAGAAACGAGTTGTTGGGATGTGATTCGATTATAGGCTAATATAGACAAATGGGTAATTGCAACTTTTAGAAAATAGCTGAATATTAGTGAGTAAGCTAAGCCATAGAAGGAATAAATTTTCTCTAGAACAATTTATCCTGAATAAAGTTGATTTCTCTCGAACATCAACAAGCAAGCAAAATAAGACCAACCTACAGCTTAGTCTATTCACTCTCTCGAGCTGAATATATGGGATTGAGTTTAGGATTCACTATCTCGAGTTGAACCCATGTCAACCCAATACCCACTGACCATCAATCAATAATCTTGGTTTTAAAACCTTTCTCTCGAGCAATCCAAAAACATAAAGGTAGAACTACATTAGCAACTACAATTCTTAAATTAAACCACAATTACTGATTGAACTCACTTCTAAACAACATTTAAACTAACAATTAGCAATACCCATAAACTAAATCAGCCCATAATCACACCCCAAGAATTGGGATTTTAGCTACACATCATAAAAAGATAAAAGTTGTTGCCAAATTGTGTTTCCATCAACTGGATAAGATTAATTTCGTCCTTACAATGCTCCAAGTCGAAGAATCTCAACGACCCACTTCCAATTTCTCGAAAGTGAAAAACTTCAATTCTTCGAAGCTTAGGCAAAACAAGAGAAAACTTGTCTCAATACTCAGAATTCAATGTCGAAACATAGAACTGAAAATTCAATAATAATTTGATTACTAAACTAAATGTTAAAAAATGTATTTATAGTTGCCAAAATTATGCTACGAAGGACCATTCGGCGCAGTAAGTCGGGCTCGGCAATCCTCCCTTTGGTCAATTTCATTGCCTTTCTGCTTTGGCCTTCAGCATCCTCAAGTTCTGTAACTTTGGGCCATCCAACACTGCATCGCGAAACCACTTGGTGACCCGCCAACTGCTCATTTATCTCGCCAACTTGGTTTTATCCTTCAGGGTTTGGCACACTAGAACTTTAGGCGATATAATGGTCATTCGGTGACTCGCCAAAGGGACTTGGCGATCACCAGGATTTCAGTTCTTCCTTCTTTCAGCTCACTTTGTTCCCTTTTGCAAACTAGTGTTCATGCTCTGTTCCTCAATCTATATACCTGGAAATCAAGGGTTTTACATCAGTTATTTGCACAAAATAAGCATTTGAGGACACTAAATCATTTTAAATAATCCCTAAATGAGTCCAAATCTCAGACTCATCAACGGTTCAAAATCTCACTTCCTTTTCACAGTACAAGTGGCATTGAGCTTTCAAAATGCTAACGACTCAAAAGTCACCAAAAGATTTTCAAGAGTTGTGAAAAAATGGTTCAAAACATGCTCAACCTTTCAAATAGAGGTGTATGCTGAACACTATTCACTTGCAATACTATATTCCTTGTACCAACCAAGTCAAAACCTTCTAAAAATGAGGAATTTTGCCCTTAAGAAAGTCGTTAACCAATCCATCATCGGGAAACATTATGCATCAATTCAGGAACAACTACTCAGACTTCGCCAAAATCAACACCAGTCAAACACTCACAAGCAATTGATGATTTACCCTTAAGAAAGCCGTCACTTTATCTATCATCGGGCATCATCAATCCATATCTCAATTATTTAGCACAAAAACAAAGAAGCTATAAAATACAAGAAACAAAATAAAACAAATCAAACCATAATAATATCTCAAAATCCTGACAAGGGCACATCATCCATAAATCAAAACAAAACTAACCCGACTAGGGCACATTCAGATGCAATACACAATCTAAAATAAGCCCGACAAGGGAAGCACCCCAACTGAAAATGTAATGGTGTCCTCCTAGTACCACAATAAAAAGACAATATGAGGGACTCCTTGCAAAGATCATCACTCATCGAAGAAGTTATCGGGATTAGAAAGTACAACATCATCAGCCTCATCACTCAAGCCACAGAATTTCTGAAGTGTACTCATCATCATATTCAAAAACTTTCTCTTCTTCTTTTAATACTCTTTCATCTTTTTTTGCCTCCTCGCCGCTTTTTCCATCATGTTCTTGAGAATATGATGGTCTTGCACTAGAGTGGAAAGGGTATAAGTAGCACTACCTAAGGTTGAGGAGCTCTCTATAGGCCTTGTAGGAAGACTCTGAGTAAACTCCTAAATCTACAAGGGAATCCGAGTATCCATCACCTGTATCTGTTCTGGTAAGTGGACTAGTGTCTGTGGTCCCCTTCATAGCAACTCAGCTGGAAGCGAAATATAGTTTGACCTAGGTGAAGTTGTGCCCTCGACAAATGTGCCAAATGTTAGATCTTAACATCAATCTTTCTTTTCTTAGTCACATGCCCTGGACCCTTCTTTTAAAGTGGATGGATAGGGCCTTCAGAACTCTTTTTACTATCTCTATCATGTCGCTCCACCTAATCTGTCAAGCATAAATAAGTAATCAAAGAGGGATAAGAGAGACTTTTTTTACCTTCTAAGACAACCTCCAGAATGTATTGCATGATGATCTACCCAACATTAATAGGAATCCCCTCCATGATGTCACAAATCAACAGTGCCCTATCAAGAGACAAATTGATCTCATTCCTCAAAGGAATCACCCTACTACAGATGATTGAAAGCCAAGTCTTTGCTTCATCTGTAAACTCTGAGGAGTCGATCCAGTGGTTGTTCTTAATTGATTTAGGCCTATGTCCACCATGAAAGTGTGTCACAAACCACTCTTTTCCCGCTTCCATTTCCCTCGCCCTGTGAACTTCATTATCAGCATCGGGAAGACCATAGTAATTATTGATCCTTATGGGGTCAAAACAAACTATTTTTTCCTGTACCATAACTACCAGCTCAGAAACTTTGAAACAAAATTGTTACTTTTTTCTTGTTATTGATAGAGTGGTATTCTCTGTCCCTGTCATATAAAGTAGAGGGGGAGGAATGGAAGGGAGAAGGAATAAGAGCAAAGGATTGACAAGCCTAATGGGAAAGAATGGCTGACACGTTGACTGTTTCGATAGATGGAAAAAAGTCACCAAATAAGTTGATTTCAGCGTCATTGGCATAGAACTCTTGAACCACCGTGTAGTTAACATTGATAGGCTCATCCGTAAAACACATCCATCATCTGGCCTTTAATCGCCTATAGAAGTCTGGAATATGCTCTCAAAGATTATTCAAGAAAAGACCCCTCTCCCTAGTAATATTCTTTATAAGGAGGCGGTCATGCAATTTGCGGCATTTGGCAGAGACAAACCACTCATGATCAAAGATTTCATCCCCCATAACATCTTCTTCCATATGTCCTTCCACTAGGTTGACGTTGTTGGCCATTACTTTGCAAGTAGAGTACCTATACAAGATACACACATGTCAAACAAAAGCAAAGATACTTAAAGCAAAATATTATCAAGCAATTAGGCAAAAGAATGAGTGAAAAAGGAATCGGGGGAACGGGGGTCATGAGATTTCTCAACACGATTGCGAGCCTCCACCTTTTATCTCTTTGCGATCGTGGGATTAGACATTGCTATCGTGGAGAATAGATTATCCCCCAAAAAATAACTCTCTCTTTGGCATTTCATCGAACACCCATTTTCCCCATTATCAGCTAACACCCAAACTACATCAAAAAGCAACCAAACAACTTCACGAATTTAATTTCCAAAACCATTCATGATAAAAAAAAAATAGGGCAAGAATCAACCCTTTTTGCAAACAAATTACCAATTTTAAAACATTGATCAAGGAAAGGAGGAGAAGTCATACTTAAGTGAAGAACAAAAGTTTGAAGGGAATTCTTGCCAAAGATGTGCAGAGCAATTGATTTTATAGAGAGGAAAGTTTTAGGGGCATTTTCAAGCTTTTTAGGTACAGTGATCTTGAATTTAAACTATTGATTTTTTTAAATTCACGCGAGTCATCATGGTCGCGACCTCGCTCCTCGCGATTGCGACAACAAGTTTTTTTTTACCTGTCATGAATGCGGCCTATGGCTCACGTGATCTCGACACCCAGATTTTAATGCATCACAATCGCAGCGATTAGCTCTTGCAATTGCGATGAACACTTTGATGACAGACTTGTTGAAGCTACTGTTCATTTGGAAGATGGCAAGGTAGAAAGGGTGATCAGCCCAATCATTTTGGGTGAACCTGAATGTGCCAAAAGTGTTCCATTTCCTATTTTGAAGGTGTTTTCACCCCAAACTTCAACCCCAATAAATTTTACGCATTCGAACCTATTTAAAACATCCCCACAAACTTTGGAATCATGAGGGTTAGTCAAAGACAAAAATCGTAAGCTATTCTAAAAATTAAAAACTTGAAATTAAACTATGAACTACATTTATTTGGATACCGATGGATTGCCTCCCATCAAGGGCACAATTTAACATCACAGTGCGACGCCAGGTACATCACCCTTTGTGTTACCATTTGAGGCAATGAACCTTTTCCTCAACTTTGGATTAATTTCTCTCCGAAGAGCATGGGGAGTACATGAGAAAATCAAGCATTGCGTCCGATCTCTCAACTTTGAAGGCTTGAATATTTTACCCAACTTCGCATCATTCTTCCATTTTTGAACCTTGGGAAAGAGTAAGAATGAGAGAGTAACTAGGCCAGTGAAGCATTTATTTTCAGGATTGTTGGCCCTGAATTAAGTGACACTCTCGATTCCACATGAACTAAAGTTGTCAATAATAATATTTTTGGCTTTTTCTTACAACTTTAGTATCATTTCATTTATTCCGGCTTCTTGGATTATTACTCTTTTGGATTGGTTGAAAACATCCAAGATATCATCAATGTCCCCCACAACCACTTCTCCTCTCATATTAGCTTCCAAGGTTGCGATTTCAAACTCGAGTCAAACCATCTCATAGAACCTAACTAGGTGCAAGTCATGAGACTCCTCTTCACACTTTCCAGCCATAGGATAATGAGTAGTATGTACCTCCTCTCTTGTTCCCACCATGGACCTAAGAGTTATGAGTTCAAACTCAAAGTTGACTGCCTCATGGCACTGATTTAGGTGCATGTTGAGAAGTTTTTTCTTTTCTTGGCAAAGTTGGTGTAGGGCCATTTTTTCCCAATAGAGATTTTCATCCATGATCCTAAGCCTAAATTGGCTTATCATATTCATTTCACGACAAGGCCATGGGTCGATATAGGGTATACCACTCCCAAACATTTGATATTCACAAAATGCCATAGAAACATAATAAAAAAGTAAATACAACTATTCACAATCTAGATTGAAACAGGTAAACTATAAATTCTAAATCAATTCACTATGCCCAATTATTCCCCGATGGTGGTGCTATTTTTTAACACACAAATTACCCTAAAAATAAGTTAAAAAAATAAGCGATCGTCGACAATAAAAATATCCAACTAAGCGACGGGGTCGAATTCCACAGAGAACAATTTGTCGACAATTGAAAAGACATAATGAATAGTTACAAGTTTGAATCTAAACATATAATATATAAGGTTATCAAATAAAGAGATATTTCGATATCCAAACTATGGTTTTGGGTAAAGACACTATCAAGCACGGGATATACGAGAATTGGGAAATTTGGGATTCAATCCACACTCAATGATCCATTGCAATTCAACACATGCTAACTCAATCATAGATAGGAAAGATCCTCATTAGTCAACACTAATCTCCTTTCAGTCTCAATGTATTATATCATAATATCTCCTTTCGGTCTCAATCGTATTCAACAACCAAGAAATCCAAGACCTTAGTCTAAACCCCTATTTCTAGTAAGTTTAGCATTCAACAAAGTAGACCTAAATTATCTACTTTCGGTCTCAAACTTAGGACTCAAAGCCAAATATGATTATTAACCTAATTCTCCACTCCACAAATTCTCTTTACGGCAACCCACAAAGATTGAAAGCTACATCCGAGCGTGCACTTTCAAATCATAAATTTAAATATGAAAACTAGATTAAACTTATTTCATGAAATTAAGTATGGAATCAATGATTCACAAAAGAAATAGAATAATGAATCAAATACCCAAATAGTTTTGTCTATTTCTAGCACAAAGCCCCAATTCCATACACACAATTACACCCACAATTCTAGCAATGTAAACCAAGGAAATGGAGAAGGGGAACAATAGATTTTACTATTAAGAACATAATCTTCAAACCCAAATATGAATTATGAGGCAACTTTCCCTCAAAGTCTCAACCCCAAATATGAACTACCAAGTAGGGTTCTTCCTTAGTCCAAGCTAACAAATGAACTCTATCCTAAAATTATGATCTATGGAATCTGAATTGAACAATGGTTACTGATGAGTGTTAAAAAGTTTTTTGGAATTAATTTGGTGAAATTCACAATCCGTCCAGGTGCCAAATGTTTTCTCTTCACAGTCGCGACAACTAACTCTCGCAGTCGCGATGAGTAGAGTCGTTGGGTCATGCAATCGCGACATCTTACCATGTGATCATGAAAAATTTCTTGGCCAATGCGATCGTGACCCCTATTTTACATGGTTGCAATGAGTACTTCAACTGCCAACTCAACTTTCTTCCTTTTGACCTCTTCTTGCCTCAATTCCACTTGGTTTCTTCAAATGTCATCTAAATCAACTCTCTAATTCATGTTACTACAAATATGAAGAAAACCACATTAAAAGGACCAATTTTAAACTAAAGCAAGCCAAAATAACTATGAAAAGATCCTCAAATGAGTGGAAATTAACCACTCATCATTCCTCCTCCCGTTCGTGTCTAGCTTGGATTGCTAATAACTATTGGGTTAGTGAGTCCTCATACTCTGAGGGCAAAGCTGTGAAGACCATTGATTGCTTTTAGTGTTTACTCTTGAGATTTTGTATGTGGTGTTTGGGTTACATCTCAGCCACTCTTATGTTATTTAAAATGGTTTGTCAAGACATAATTACCTTTCCTTATTTATGTTCAACTCTTTTTTAAAATATGATCCACCTTACTTAAACCAAACCAATGTGTGAGTTTTGGTTGAAGTTTATTGCTTTTCTTGGCCATATTGTCTCCGGTGAAGGTATTCATGCTGATCCTAAGAGGACCGAGGCGATTAAGAATGGGCCTAGACCTTTGTCCGTTTTAGACATACGATGTTTCTTGGGTTTGGCCGGTTATTATAGAAGGTTTGTGGAAGGATATTCCTTTATTGCTTTGCCTTTGACGACATTGGCTCAAAAGAAGGTTAAATTCCTATGGTCGGAAGCTTGTGAGAAAAATTTCCAAGAGTTGAAGGATAGAGTCACTTCAACCCCAATATTGACATTACCGGAATGTTTAGATGGTTTTGTGGTTTATTGGGATGCTTCACGGATTGGTCTTGGTTGTGTTTTGATGCTTATGCTTAAAGGAAATTAAAGGTGCTTGAAAATAATTGGTCGACTTATGATTTGAAGTTAGCGGTAGTAGTGTTTGCCTTAAATATTTAGAGACATTATCTATATGGTGTTCATATAGATGTGTTTACGACCACAAGAGTTTGAAATATGTGTTTACCCAAAAGGACTTAAATCCTCGCCAAAGAAGGTCACTTGAGTTATTGAAAGATTACGACATGAGTGTCCTCTATCATCCTAGTAAAGTGAATATGGTGGCAGATGCTCTTAGGCAACTATCAATGGGAAGTGTTGCTCATGTTGATGATGGTAAGAAAGAGCTAGTTCGGGATGTTCATAGATTGGCCCGATTAGGTGTTCGTTTAGCTAATTCTAATAAGGGTGGTGTGATTGTTCAAAATGGCTCAGAATCATCTCTTATATCATATGTAAAGGCTAAGCAAGATATTGATCCGGTTATGATCAATTTGAAGAAGTCAGTTTCTGAAAAAACCATTAAGGCCTTCTCCCAAGGGGAAAATGGTGTCCTTCAATACCAAGGTCATTTATGTGTTTCGAATGTTGATGAGTTGAGGAATAAGATTTTGTAGAAATTCACAGTTCTTGATATTCTATTCACTTGGGAGCCACCAAGATGTACCGTGATTTGTAGGAAGTCTATTGGTGGAATTTGATGAAGAAAGATATTGCGAAATTTGTGGCTGAATGTCCAAATTGTCAACAAGTTAAAGTTAAGCTCAAAAATCCGATGGTTGGCTTAAGATATTAGCATTCCTACTTGGAAGTGGGAATATTTGAATATGGACTTCATTACTTTTTTACCTCGTACTTGTCATTAGTTTGACTCGATTTGGGTTATTATGGACCGAATGACGAAATCAACTCAATTTCTTCTCGTAAAGACTTCAGTTTCAAACGAGGAGTATGCTAAGATTTATATTCAAGAAATGGTAAGGTTGCATGTAGTGCCTTTATCCATCATCTCTTATCGTGGTACTCAGCTTACATCTCAATTTTGGAGGTCGTTTCAGAAAGGTTTTGGTACACAAGTGAAGCTTAGCACAACTTGTCATCCTCAGATCAATGGACAATCCAAGCGTGCTATTCAGACCTTGGAAGACATGATGAGAGCTTGTGTGGTTAATTTCAAGGGTGATTGGGATGACCATCTGCCTATGATTGAGTTTGCTTATAATAATAACTATCATTCTAGCATTTGAGATGGCACTATTTGAGCTCTCTATGGTAGGAGGTGTAGATCACCTATTGGTTGGCTTAAAGCTCTCTATGGTAGGAGGTGTAGATATCCTTAACATTTGAAATAGTCACACAAACTTAAAAAAAGTGGATCATCTTTTACAAATTAACTAAAAAACTCTCCCAGAAACTAGTCTAAATAGGTACAAGAGTGACTAAGGAGATACAATGTACAAAAGAAAATATGACGCAACTTCTACCATAATGAAAGATGAGTAGAAGTTGTCAGATATCACCATCACTTTCACCTATGAAACATCACTAAATCTCGCAACCAAACTATGCCAAGTGGCATAGCTAGAATAGTATTAGTAAAAACAAAACATACTAGTAGGTATCATCGGTCGACCCAAACCTACCACATAATAACATGCAGAATAATCAAAGAAACATGCAACCTGAGGACTGGATTAGGACCTCATATACTCTAACCCAATTCACATCACCTCTTCCACTGCCTACTCAAATATTTGAACATTCATCCCTCCTGAAACTCTCATACAAGATCATAGTCTAACTCTTCTATCACATAAAGATTCCCTCAAATACAAGGCTACTAACCCTTTTCACTCCTTACACACCCCCATTATACGACATATAAACAAGTAGCTCCGAACTTTCAGAATTTCCCAATCATCACACATAACATTTAACATGTCTTTTCAGTCCACACAAGGAGTCATCCTAGCCTTCAAACATACTAACCTGATCCTTCAGGGACCAACACACATAACTACACATGTATTAGCATGGTTCCCAATCTAATAAATTACATAACTATATGGGTGTGTGTGTAAGTGTGGCACCTGATCCCCTAATACTACACATACAAGGCAACACAACCACCAAGGATCTGAATCACGCGTGTATATTTATGAAACGCATGCATTGCATACGATTGACATTATCTTACACTCCACATTATGCCTTTTAAACTTCCCTAATTAATCATGTATCATGTATGCATTACTAATGAATCGGTTAACAAGAACATATAACATATACAGGGAAACCACATTCATCACCTACCCGAGAGGCTTTCTCCCCCAAATGTTCCCTGGTCACAGTCCGATTACGCACGACCATCTTCCCTAGAACGACACCAACAATATCATAAGCCAACCACAATTAATCAGTTTCACCATCAGCCTAACCGCATGTAACCATAAGTTCAATCATTTAGACTCTATGTTTGAAGTCATATGCATGCGATCTCCCGACAACTACAAGATAGTATGCAATTGGAAATAGGTTTAACTATTGAGTTAAGAAACCTAGCCTACCTAGGCAGCAAGCAGCTATTGAAGAACTATGAATGCAACTTCTTGCTTGCTGGGGTAAATCTTGATGAACGTTGGACGGGAATCATTGGGTTCTAACCGTCCTTGCGCTAGAAATTCTCCCCTCCATCGTATTCAAGCTTAGAGTGACTTGGGGAAATTTTTGGAGTAATCCTCGTCTATTTTATCCAGATAAAGTGAGAAGAAAAATAAAAGACATTATTTTATCTAGAGCCTGATTTCATCAATCCCGATATACCGGTTCTGCAGGCACTATAGCACGGCCGCCAAAGCGCGAGATATCCCGTTATGGCGGGCTGACATCAGTCCGGATCAATTTAAGCTTTAAGTAATTCTGTTGTGTGCTCCAAAATTTTAATTGGGCACTGAAATTTAAGACTTTTTTGGAGCTTCACACGAGGTGCATTTAAATAACAACGGATCAAGTCGTTACAAAAATAGAGAAAAAAATTATGGTGTGGTCAAAAACTTTTGCATGTTTAATATTTTTTTATTAAATAAATATTGTTGGGATTTAATCAATATTGATTATTGAAAAAAGTATTTTCTCACGAGTCATCTATTTTCATAATATTCATCTGGATGATTAATATCCTATTCATAATGATTAAAAATAGTATTTTAAAATACATATTGCACAGAAAATTAATTTATTATAAAGGGCCTAAAAACATCCCCGGCCTATTGGTTATAACATTTTTTTGGCTCTTGAAGTGTACAAATCCCTGCCCTATAAATAGTTTAGGTATTTTTCTTTTGTTGTTATTTGGTTCATTTGAATTTTGAATTCTTTCTAGTTTTTTAACTAAAATAAAGAAGGATCTTACTGTCATGTCAAGAACTCTTCCGTGTTTAACACTTTTCTGAAAAATATTATTGTTGTGATTTAGCCTAAATTAATTATTAAAACTAGATATTCCTCACAAGTCATTTGTTTATATAATATTCATCTGATATCAGTAATATCCTATTCTAAATAATTGTTATAAAAAGTATCTAAACAATGTATAACACAAGAAATTAGTACACTATATATAGGGACTAGTAACATGCCAAGCTTAACCATCATAACATTTTTTTTGTCCCTGTAATGACCCAGAAGATCATTTTTGGAAATTTTCACAAAATTACTGTTTTACCCATCTCGATAGTTGCCCCAGTCATTTTTATCAGTTTATGAAGTTGATTTGAGAATTTTGAACTATTCATTTAATTATAGTTAATTAATTGGTGGATAATTTTTAGATAATTAATTTAGTTTGTGACTAATGAGCTAAGTCAATAATTTATTTAATATATATATATTACTTGATCCATAAATTAAAATAAGTTAGTAGGGTTTATCACTTTTAGTACATAATTATTTTAGAAAAGAAAGGGAGGAAGAAATTACCTGAACAAAACGGCATGGGAACAAACAAGTTCACGTTCTGGTAAGAGACTTACCTTTAGATCCATAATTAGTTATGAGTAATAATTTATATCTATATATATGAGAGAGTCATAATATTTTAATAATAAAATTAGATGAATATGAATTGGTGGAGACAAACTTCCAACGACCATCATTGCCTAATGATGGCCAGTAATTGGATAAGAATGGCCCTTGGACGATTAGAAGAAAATAGAAGGAATGAATTGATAATTTTGTAATTTTGCAGCGATTAACTTCTTATCTCATTTTCTGTTTTGACAGTCCTTTTTTTCAGATCCTTCTTACAATTATCACGTTATGATTCAAGTTTTGATAACTTGGTATAGATAATTAAATAGTAGGTGTATTGTATTATATGAATATCATTAGAATAATGTTATTTGGAGGAATTATGACTTAATCCTAGGTTTGAGGTCTAGGAAATTGATTATATATTTGGGTGAGTTTGTGGGTTTAGACTAGACACATAGCAATATGAGTGTTGCTAGTTTCGAAAGCTTATTGTGATTATTTATTTGAATAGATTGCATTGATTTGGAAGCCCGACAAAAAGGGAATACTCAAGTCCCAAAGCGATTGTTCAATTGTTTGAGGCAAGTGAATTTATCAACCCTTGTTACGTGTATAGAATCGTGTATTTCCTTGTGGTATGTGTTGGAGAGTAATGAGACTTGGTGATGGGTTGACTTGTCCATATTGAATAATTTTAATAATAAAAATGGGGTAATAAAAGGCAATTTGATTAATTATTGGTGTGTGATATGCTGAGAATTGATTCATTGTTGATGTTGTATCACGATGGTGTTGTTGTGAATTGTGAATTGTGCATTGTTATGAAAATGGTCATCTCCTCATTATTTCTATGAACATGTCATTTGCATTGGTTCTAAGACATAGTTGTGACAAGTGTTATGTGAATTGAGAAAGAATAAAGAATTAAAGTGGATGTACCATATTGAGGGATGTGTCGCGCACCGCGATGGATATTATGATTCGAGGGACATGTCGCACGTTGCGATGAATTTTATTATGGATGGACATGTGGCACGCCATGATGGATTTTATTATTGAGGATCGTGTCGCACGCTGCGATGGATGCATGGACATATATGTTCCTCATGGGTCTCGGACTGAGAGACAACAGATGTGTATCACTAAGTCAGACATGCATCACCATGCTTGGCATTGCATTTCATTGCATTGCGTATCTTTATCATTTGTGAACTTGTGAGTGCCTTTCTGTGAAACTTGTGATTGGTGAACTTGATCTCGTGTGTTGTTGATCTATAATTGTTGGAGTATTGTTATTGATATATGTGATATGTATATTGTTGACTACTAGGTTGTGCTAGTTTTATGCAGGTCGTAGTTGTGGAGGTTCGGTTGGGGTGGTAGGAGTACCTGTATTCTATATTCTTAACTTGTGTTTAGGAGTTTGCTTACTGAGTATCGTGTGGCTTGCTACTCACCCATTGCTTCTACACTTTTGTAGGTTAAGAGCCCGAATTTTTGTGATACTCTCTATTTTCTTCTTGTCTGTGGCTTCCTGTGGAGGTTTCTGAAGTAGTTGTTATTCATCTTAGCGGACCTTCTTACTCCTATTTATGATCTTGTTCTATTCTAGAAACAATGTCATTTGAGACTTGTATTTTTATTTCGAATCAATTGTAATACTTTAGAGGCTTGTACACGTGACAACTAGGTTTTGGGGGGTATATTTAAGTTAATTATAAATTTCCACATTATTTTATAGTATTGGAATTTTATTCTCATTTTACTTCCGCAATTATTGTATTGATTGGGTTTTAGGCTAACTTGTCTTGATGGGATAAGATGAGTGTCATCACGTCCATTGTTTTGGATTGTGACAAATGGTATAAGAGTGCAGGTTCATAGGTCTCACGTGTTCATAAGCCAGGTCTAGTAGAGTTTCTAGGATTGGCGTGGAGACGTCCATTGCTTATCTTCAAGAGGATATGGTGACTTTTAGGAAAAATCTTCACTTCTTGAATCTCTATCGTGCATCCTTGGTCCAATCTAATTCCCTATCACTTCACTCCACTCTCTCACTTATAGTGATAACTCATGTGTAGCAATTTGTGTCGTGTGGGTTTGATGTTAGATCTTATAATAATGTGGAAGTGATAGACTTATGAAAAGGATATCTGGTCAAATTTGGAATGTTCAATGATTCGAAGGGATTCAGTAAGGTTAGTTACCCAATAGATGGAACAACACTTGTGCAGTTTAGGCGATATCTAGAGTGGAATGATTAACGGTACAACTAGGCAATGAATAGTGTAACTTTGGAAACTACAATTAGTAAAGTGTCATTACATTTGATGAGAATGATGTTGCGCCAATTGATGTCAGAATCTCTACTATGATTTCATAAATTGAGTGTATATAAAAAAGGTCATGATACGACTACTACAACGGTACCGATGCATACTTGATTAGAGTTATGGAGTTACATTTGCTATCGACCTGACGTACGAAAGAATACATATAGTTTGGGGTAGATACATAACAGATTTGGTAATATATTACAGCTATTCAACGGGTAGAAATGTGTGAGCTATTTGGGTACTATCTTCTCGGTAGGTATGGTGCATTCTAGTGGTGGATCTAACGGACTTTCACGATGTAGTACTACTGGTATATGAAAACGGATATGCCAATTTATCAAGTGTGAATACTAACTTAAGGAGTTATCAGTTGTACCACATGCTCGTATAATGAGATTCGATGTTGCATTCATATTTGAGAAACCAAGAAGTTTGTTACTATGAACGCTTGGGTTAAAACATTGTTTATAAGGATTTAGTGGTGGATTTTTGTTATGGTATTAATGCATTAGGTTGTGAAGTGTATCCCAAGGATTCTAAATGAGGACTAGTGATTTCATCATAAGCTCCAAAGTGACTGGATCAATATCGGAATGAAAAGCTTATGAATAAAGAAAATTTCCAATGAATTTACTAGAGTGAAGGCAATTAAGGATTTCACTAAGAAAGTGCATATAAAATTGAGTGAGTCCTTTGGATTTGGTTAGTATAGCTGAGTTTGAGGTGTCATGTCAATGAGAAGGTTGACTTCGTCGTGATGGCAAGGTCTAACTGAACATGATGGTAATAAGAGTTTGTGATGGATTGTTATTAAGATGAAACTATAGGATAATGATTGTTGGTTAAACGATTTTTTCTATTGTAGTGACGTTTTGCGAGTATCTAAGGTTATGGTTTGCTACTATTTGGTGAGTAGCATGGTCGTATGAAAAGTTGTAGAATGTTCTGGGACATTGCTCGAATAGAATTGAAAGGAGCTAGATTCCTAATGGAAAGAATTAGTGTGATATAGTTTAACTTTCGGGAGGAAGCGAAAGAAAGGATATTCACTCTGATTGCAAAGGCCAAAGATGTATCTTCAGAGAGTGGAGAATTGGGTTCAGAAGCACGTGCTTAGTGAAACAAGTAGTACACTCTTAGTGTATAAATCTTAAAAAATATACAATTAAACAAGTAACCATATAAAATAAATAAAATCTGAAATTTATTTGATACAATTAAGATAAAAATGTCATTTGTTCTTTCTATTTATATTGTAAAATCAAAAAAAAAATTGTACTTTTTATTTTATTTTCATAGGGTGTCACATTACCTTTTCTATATTTGCGGGTGCAATATTGATGACATTCTAAAATAGGAGAAAATACAAAAAAATATGAAACAAAATTATGTATCTAAATATGTGTATAATCGAAAAAATTTATAGGGATAAAGTTAAATAATAAGTGTGAGAGAGAAAATAATGTAATCAAATATTTAAAAGATAAAATAAGAGTTACAAAAAACACGTAAAAGTAGAATTTAAAGAAAATAATGTTTTGTAAATTTGTAGAAACAAAATACAATTTTTATAGTAAATATTGTCAAATAAAGTGAATTCTATTACAAATATTTCAAAATCGCGTGTAGCGTGGCCAAATTCACTAATTTCAATATATTTTATTATTATTTTATGTCTTTTTCCAATGTAAATGCATGTTATTAAGCATTTGAGTAAGGTGATTCATATAGTGTTGGTAGTAAAATAATTCTACTACAAAGGACTTAACTACTTAAAGAAAACCCTTTGTATATATTCATTTTGCTTTATTAGACGTTGACGCTTCTTCATTAGCATCTACTTTTCTTTACTGGCATTCTTTCACTAATTATAATCTTTTTTTGAATGAACAACATTGGTAGAGGATATGATTTTAATGGCATTTTCAATTCCATAGAAAGCACGTAAAAAATTATGAGGAAAAAGTAAAATAATTATAAATATATACTCCTTTACATTTATAACCACTAAATAATTACATTATATACTTTCTCCCAACTAATTTCGCTTAACTGAACTAAATCAGTATCATATAATGTATTGGTATCATTAAGAGATAATTTCGCTTAATTGATACTAAATCAGTGTTTGTATAT
>JAJOOR010006686.1:0-76822 GCA_036250505.1 Solanum acaule | reverse complement strand
AACTGGGAGGTTGCGACTATCCACCTAGTTCTTGTGATTTCTTTGTGTATTTCATTAATCCTTGACCTATTTTCTCATTTTATATGCCTGGTTTAATTGTTTTTGGATCAGTAATTTATGTGGTTTAGGAAATATTGCATTCAAGTGGGATGAAACTGATTTTATTGTTAACTTTTGGCTTTGGCTTCCCCCATAAATATTTTTTCCTTTCTTCAAATAATGGAATTTATTTGGCATGATTTTCCAATAGTTTGGTTTGTGCTTAGTTCCCTAGAAATTTTACTTTAGATCAATTGGCTGTTAATTCAGAGAGATTAATGTGTGTTGTGTGTGGCATCAATTGTTGTAGAATGTATCGCATTCTCCTCCTTGTTGTAGCTTAAATGTTGAGATAATTTTGTTAGCTTTGAATCTGCGAAAACACTAATGCTTTCTGGTTGTCTGTGCTATATGCAAGCTGGATCACTTGGGAGACCCAAAATATAATTGCTTTGTACCTGTGCCTAGTAACTTTAAGATAAGCTAGATTGTTATTGAATATGCCCTTTTTATTGTTTAAGAATTGCCTTGTCTTTATTGAAATGAATTTGTTGGAAAATCTTTGAGGGTATATTTATCAAATATTTAGTTGTATTGAAAAAGACACAAAAGATACAAGAAGCTAGCCCTTGGTAAAGTAGAACTGTAGAAGAATCTGTTAGAAACCTTTTTGTGATTTTCTAATAATCCTTTTTCTTGTCCTTTTGCTTAGTATGATGGTTACTATTTGGAGAACTTCCACTTTCTTCATTATTTATGGGAGAGGGGCAAAGGGGTGTGCCTGTTATCTGCCAAGTTTCAAATGGCACTGGCCCTCGGGGATTTCTCGATTACCAATAAGAGGAAAAAATTGATTTTCCTAATTACGTCTTCCATGTGAACTTACTGTTTGATGAATACATGAAATGGTTTGCTAGAATCAAAATAAATGTACTGATATTTATTTGCTTAATGCAGTCTGTTTCATTGTGGTGTAACTACTTAAGTTTTGTTCAAGAGCACGACCAATTAGTCCATACACTTTTTGTAGCTGGAATTTCAAAAGGTGAGAAATCTGTTAGAGTGTGGCCTTATTCCTAAAGTTGCATACAATTGGGCTATGGTAACAATTCGAGAGGCTTGGAGAAGATATAGAAGTGATTTGAAGATGACTTATTATGATCCATATGACAATGATGATGTTTGAATGACAAAAAGGCCTGGTCATATTCCAGAATATCAATTTAGAGAGCTCCTCAAATATTCGAAGTCTTAAAAATTTATGGTAAAAATGTAGTTCAGAATATCAAATTTTCAGCTTATTCATTTCATGATCTCTTCTGTGATATAATTGTTGCTTCTTCATTATTTTTTCTTTTACTTTCTCTTCTGCTATTCGCTTCTCTATTGTAATATGTTGCAACTTCTTTCTTCATTCGGTGTGGTAGTCACAACTAAAACAACTTGTTAACAAGACACATGACAGTTATAAAGGGCTGCCAACCTGTTTTGGTCTCTATATTGTCTTGAATTAAAACTTGACTCATGTTGTGAGTTTGATAATTGTAGCAGCCTCCCAAATTTGTTTACTCGCTGTCATACCTTATTTTGCATATTCTCATTTAGCAGAAGGATTGTTACTACATGTATCTCAATGAGAGACTTCAATGTTGACATATACATGAATCTGTAAGATAAGCTTTTCGGTGGTGTTATGGTTATTAGGTTGTATGTTTTCACTATTTGATTTAGATTGTATTTATGTTTGAAAATTGTATGAGTCAATCTTTGAAAGTGACAAAAGTAATTGAGGTTTGCAGATTGGTTTTGGCTTCACATGATAGCAACTCTCGTACATATATTGAATTTAGATCTTCCTTTAAACCATTTTATAGTACAAAATAATTTCATATGACAAATTGTCAAATGTCGTTGAAATAAAGATGTTCTTCAGTTGGACTTGTTAAAAATGAAATACTGAGATATTGACCTCGTCTAGTACATTATATAGCACTCATATGCCTTCGGTTAACATTATTAATTCATTTCTTTGAAGAAAATGTCTGAAACTAATACTGAGAATCGGAAAAATCTGATGAATCCACACACTATTGGCAAAAAGAGTTTCTCTTTAGTCTGCAATAAGCTGGTGTGTTCTGTTATTTATTATCTAGTCTTAACATGTCATTTAAACAATTTTTTATATACATTTCAATGTGACTAGGAGAAAGATAAGGGGACAATTTCATCTAAGGATCTCTTTGTGGTTACAAGAACAAGAAAACTCAAGCGTTTCGACAAGGCATCGAATGAAAATACTACGAGTAAAATTGTATGAATACTGTCTATTTTCAATTTTTTATTGAGACCAATTATTAATCTTAAATTTTAATTTATAAGACTATGTTTGTTGTATATGCTTTGGTAGGCTGAAATGGAGGAAATTGAAAAACAAATAAGCATGAATGGTCAGTCTTTTGATGTGTTTTCAACCGTCATGGGTCCTGAATATTTGGGACGTCTAAGACTATATGGAGTAGGAGTTACAAAGACTACTTTGAAGAAAAAAATTGGCAATTCGGAACCAACTTTAAATGCAACAACTGATGGAGTGCAACAAATGCAAGAAAGGATGCAAAAAATGGAGAAACAAATGGAGGAACAAAGGAAAACTGTGCAACAAGAAGTTATTGAAGATGTAATTGCACAACTTAAGTATGCGGGATGAATTGATCCTAACATACTGGCAGAATTGTCCATTCCTTCACCAAGAAAAGCTACTTCTGTTCAAGGGGCTGAGCAAGGTTGGTGTCGCTAATTTTATGTTTTGACTGTTTCTTCTTCTTGTTCTTCTTCTTTCTGTTTCTCTTGCAAATCTATTTATTTTCTCTGCTATGACTTTGTTTATTTTTCTATTAAGAATCTTTTTTCTTGCTCTTCTTCTTCATTTTTCTATTACGAATATTTTTTCTTTTTCAATCATATATTTTCACAGTAATTTGGAAGTAGAAAACTTTAAGCTTTTAGCTACACTTGAAATTTTATTTTTTTTATGTAATGATAGACTAGTTTGTACTCTTAGCTACATTTGAAACTTTATACTCTTAGATACAGTTGGAACTCTTTCCAGTGGCTTTCTTTGAAATGCTTTTGTCTCCCCTAGCTGAGTTATCATTTTTTGGTTGTATATTCTCATAATAGTTATCTAGTGTGACTTTTTTTTATCGAGCAATATTAGGGACTACTAAGTACGTACAACCTAGTCAACCTTGTTGTTATCTATTTACTTTGAAGGTGGCATTGTCGGTCGTTGAATTGTAGTTCTACTGATGCTATTAGTGAAGTAATGTAAAATGTACCATTGGTGAAGACGTTATTAGGTTTAGTTAAATTTGAATTTTACTTGTAGTGATGAATTATCTCTTGAAACTATGCTAGTTTTGTTTAATGTTATTTGAGTTTATATGTATGTTGTAGATATAGAGTAAAAACTTTTGAATATATAACTACCGTGGAGCCATTAAGCTTTTGTGAGAAAATTGCTACATTATTTTATATTTTTTCTAGTTGTATGTAGGTGATGAAATCGAAGAAGGCGATGAAAGCAGTAGTGAAGATTTGACGTAGGAACTGAATTGTTGATTTTAACTTGACTGATGTTGTAGAAAACTTTTATTTTTGAAGATTGAAAAATGTGTGTAGTGCATGTGTTTCACCCTTTTTGAATGGTCAATAAATATTTGTATATTTTTATTTTATCGATATTTTCCAACCATGGATGTTGAATTATAATTTTGGTAATGAACATTTCTTCTCGTGAACGATTTATGTGTATTTTATGTTATAAAATTATTGCAATAACTCAATAATATAATATTCATGGAAGTGCACCAATAATATATATATATGTATATATATATATTTATTAATTGTTGCAAAAAGTAAGAGCTATTGCAATAACCTGTAATAACCGTTGCATTACCATGTAATAGCTATCGCATTACCATGTAATACCCATAGCAATAGCCATTAAGCAACATTTATAATCGTTTAAAATGGTCGCCATACCATATGACAATAGTTGCAATACAATGAATGACTATTGAATATAAAGAAAAATTGTAGCCATAGCCTCAAAAGAACTGATGCATAAAACTATTTTCTGACGGTTCATAACCGTACCAATACAACACTAACCGTTGGCAAATAATTAAAGTGAAAACCGCTGCAATAGGTCTTTCTACTGCTACGGTTACGAGAACCGTCGCACCTCACCATAGCAACAGATCTATAGCTACGCAATATGTTGTAGCGGTTGAATTAACTGTGGCCTTAGACCTATGTCTATGGTAGGAAAGTCTATTGCAACGGTAAATGAACCGTGCACAAGTAGATCAAATTTCTAGTAGTGAGGAAAGGGAGTCGCCACCTAATTCTAGGGAAAACTAGGAAACCAATTAATTAACTAATAAAAAAAATGTCTAAGAACCCAATATACTCTAGGTAAGAGTTCAAGTTATTCCGACGGGAATGTGTTAAACCCGTCAAAATTCACAAGTGTGAGTGCTGACTGAATTCAGTTTTTCAAATTTAGGAGGAGATAAAAACAATAAACAAGTATAATAAAATGTGATATACACAAATAATAAAATAATAATAAAAGAAACGTCCTATCTTTGGCCAACGTCAATAATATAAACAACAATGAATAAAAAAAAAAATTCGAACTTCATTCGAATAACTTAACTTGGACCACTCAAACCATAAGCCAGTTACTAGGTTCACAATGATAATGCTGCTAAACCTTGGGTAGTATATAGTGAGTGCTAGCAAAATGGACCCATATTTCAATAACCCACCCATAGTTAAGCAGGTTGGGTGAGTATTAATTAAAATGGATCAAATTAGGGTTCAACCCATTTTTGAACTGTGTAAAATGGGTAAATGGGTCGCTCACAAGTTATTTATAAGTCAAATATGGGTTAACTATGTTGGAATAGCTCTTTGGTAAATCACCCATGGTACAGACTTTGTCCTTCACGTCACTCACATGTTTTAAAAAAAATTGTCAAAGAAATCAACTGATACACAAAACTAGTCTAGCAAAGAGATACAATATGCATAGCACAGTACAACCATGAAGAAGAATCAGAATAAAACAACTACCACAATACCGCAACTTGCCGGAGTGTTGAGAATAAGTTGGTCGAAGCAAAGATTCTTGAGCACTATTGATTTATCTGACGACGTAAGAGCCTTGTTGGTGCCAGATCTGGTTCGCTTGAGCTAAAAGCTCACTAATTCGTTGATGCTAGGGAGTAACAACGATTGTTTTAGGGTTGGGTTTTTATCAGAGATTAGAGGTCTGGCCGTCTGGACTTTGGGGTCGGTTTTTGGGGGTTTTGGGTTGGTGTGGTCTGGTTCGTTTGGTGGTTCCGGTGGCTGGTTGGTACTTTTGTGGTGAGTGGTGTTTTGTAATGGCAAGTATGGCGGCGAAGGGGATAGAAACTGGTGGTTTGGGTCGGGATTTTGCTTGAAAAAAGAGAAAAAATGAAGGGGCTATTGGTCTTCTATGTGTTCCGAAAACAATCGAAAATGGACACTACTATTGTTGTTGTTCTTTCTGCCGGAGAAGATGGAAATGGGGTTTAGGTGGTGTATTGGGCGTATTGTGATGGTTTCAATTGGTGGTGGTCTTGTTTGAGAAGAAAATGAAAGGAATTGCTAGCTAGTTGCCGAATGTCATGCTGTTGGTGGAAAAATGATAGTTTCACCGAAAAATGGGAAAAACAAAAGGGAGCTTTGGGTGGTGGACTCGCATGATTCCAGCTGAACTCCGATGACTTGACGGAGAAAAAATGAACAATAAAAGAATATAAAAATTCTCTAAATTACACCCCTAAAAATAGTTTTCATCATCACTAACTTAATAACCAAGTAATTATTTAAATAGAAAATTGAAAACCACCAATAGTACTATTATCTTAAAATCGTGGGCTAAAAAACCACCGGTTAATAAAACATATGTGTATGCAAATATTAACTGGTTTAACTGTATTTCTATAGTGTACTGGAAACACCAAAATAAATATTAATAAAAGTAACAAACAAAATGAATATTAACAAATGTAACGAATAAAATGAATGGCAAATAAAAAATGCAATTTAACAAAAATGATTATTTAATCAAACAGAACAAATATTTGAACATATTCAATAGACTGTGACAAAAATAATATAAACAGAAATAACTGATTAAAATTCTAATATTTAGAGAAATAAGGATATTATCAACAAATATCGCAAAATATGTATTTTGAACTATTTAAAGAATAAAATACTTAAAAGTATCAATTTTAAAAAATATCAGATCAAAATTTGGTGTCAACAACTTGCCCCTTTGTTTTATTAGGATCGATAAAAGAGATCATGATCAAACAAAGTTGACAAACCCAAGTTTGGTTTGATAAAATTTGAAAAAAATCATATCAGACGTTAGTAGAGACTTTGAACAATACTCTACGTCCGCAAGCGTGGCTTAAAATGATAAACAAAAAGTCAAGGACTAATCATAAATGGGAAACATTGACATACCTTTGTTGTTACTTTCAAAATTGCACAATGAAGGTAGTGTACCTCTTTGAAAGGAGGATGATGTGAATAACATGTCATTTTGAATGAGGTGGCGACTTAACTTGTCTCTTGCAAGGCAGACGACCCAACTTGAACATAACATGCCACTTAGAGAGAGGTGACGATTGACATGTCTCTTTAAAGGTGGCCGACTCAACTTGAATATGACATGTCATTTTGAATAAGGTGGCAAGACAACATGCCTTTTTAAAGGCGAACAACCTAATCTTAAACTTAACACGCCACTTAGAGGGAGGTGACAACCCAACATGTCTCTTTAAACATGGACGACCCAACTTGAACTTAATGTGCCACTTAGAGGGAGGTGACAACCCAACATATCACTTTAAAGGCAGATGACTCAACTTGAATATAACATGTCACTTTGAATGAGGTGACAACCCAACATGTCTCCTTAAAGGCGGACGACCCAATCTTGAACTTAACATTCCACTTAGAGGGAAGTGATAACCCAACATGTCTCTTTAAAGGCTGATGACCCAACTTGAACTTAACGTGTCACTTGAAGGGATGTGACAACCCAACATGTCTCTTTAAAGTTGATCACGCTCAACTACACTTCATCCAATTCTAAGTTTAGGCAATCACAATCTAGTATTAACCCCAACAAAGAGTTAGGTTCGATCCCACATGAAGTGATACGATAGAGAATTCAATTATGAAATGAAAGACATGTTCTAATTGGTTATCAAAACAATTAAAGTAAATTGTAGGGATTGACGACTACTGTCAAATGGGATGATTAGGATTGTCAATTGACAACTACAGAAACAGAGAAGTATTCAAGCAGAGAGGGATCCTTGAGGATGTAATCGATTATTACCAATTTCACTATACAGGTGATTACTAATTACTTAAAGTCACTGAATCTTAGTGGGTAGGATAGACTTTAGATGCAATAGCCATATCTTGACCAACTAGCATGACTGAAACGAGTTCTCTCGCACCTCCACAATCATAACTATTATGAACATCCCAAAACAACAATTAATCTACTCTCTCGAGCTAGATTAGTAGGACCGAATTAAGATTCACTTTCTCAAGCTGAATCCACATCAACCCAATCACTACAATAATCAATTGATAACTTTAATTCTAAAACCTCTTTCTCAAGCAAGCATAGAATACTAGGCTAGAACTGCATTTGTCAACTACAATTCATGAGTTAGAACTCAGTTATCAATCGAACCCTCTTCAAAACATCAATTAATTCGTAATTACTAACACCCATAAGTTAATTGAGACAATTAATCAAATAATCAAACCCCCAAGAATGGGTGTTTTAGCCATACATTATAAAAAGCAAGAAAAATTACCAACTATGTTCTCCATGAGCTGGGTAATCAATTCCAAGTCTTCACAATGCTTCAAATGAACTACAAATCAAAACCCACTTAAAATTCTATGAAAAAACTCTAAGAACAGTTTTTGGAATAAAAAAACTCAAGGTAAGAACTCTCAAACACTGAGAATATTCACTTCAAACTTCGGAATTGCAAGAACTCCTCTTTATCATTTAAAAAATCGCATTTATACTCTTCTAGATTTTCAACTTTTGGACCACTCGGCGGAAGTAGTCAAGCATCACCGACCAGGTCGACAATGAGTCAAGAGTATCTCTTCATCGCCTTCTGACCTGCTTCTTCAACATTCTACTTCTGTAACTTTAGGCGATCAAAGGTCTTGTCACTAATCCATTCGGCGAATCACGAAACGTTATTTCCATCGCCGAGTTGGCTTCTCTCCAAGGCTAGCACGGTATAACTTTTGGTGAGCTGAAGTACCGCTCAGTGAGTCGCCAAGTGGTTTTGGCGATCGTCAGCTTTTCTTGTCTTCAGTTCTTTTAGCTTTTCTGCTCCATTTGCCCGGTATTGTCCTTGCCTTGCTCTTTTGCCTTCATTGCTGCAAATTAACACTGAAACATCAGTTTAGAGCATAAAATAGGCATTGAGGACACTAAAAAAATGAATAGGAAGCCCTAAATGAGTCGAAATCTCAGACTCATTAACACCCACAACTTAAACTTTTGCTTGTCCTCGAGCAAAAGCACTAGATCAATCAGTTCAACAAGGATGTCTACAACTAGTGCTACTCAAGACCAAACATGAATGCACACAAGAGGTTCAAATTACTCATGCAATGTTCAATTGCGCATTCTATGTTTTAAACTGTGACTAACCATTTCATATAGAACTCAAGCTCACAATACTTGCTTCAAATGCAAGTTCAAGCTCAACAAAAGCATTTAAATGCCCTCACACTAAGAATGATTCCATGCTCACACAAAACTCATCAACAATTCAGAATTTCGAAATCAAAAGCAACTCTCACACTCTCAAAGATGAACACATGTATGATTCTACCCATAGGCTTTCCCATATTTTCCAACTAACATTACTTTCAGCTCACTCAAGATCACAAAAGTCTTTCAAGGCTAGTAACAGGGTTGAGGGTAAAGGTATGATCATTTTGATTTAGTGACTTCTACATTCATGAAGCATGGCCTGCATTTCACTTTTCTCCTTCTTTTTCACACTTTATGAATTTCACAATCCACCATATGTTGTTTTAAGCATGACTCATTGGATACCCCATTTCTTTTGTCCATTTCACAAACTTTATTTTAACAGTTCTTTTCTTTTTCAATCATTTTCTACTTTCACTTTTCTCTTTTTTTTTTTACATGAACGGGTTCCATCTTTTTCAAACTTCTTGACATTCCTCCTTTTTCACCACACCCTCATCTTTGGCTATTGGTTTAAGTTGGCTATTCGAACGAACTAATGCTTCGTGGAAGTTATAGGTGATGGGAAAAAGAGGTCAATGTTTTTCATGTTTCATTCACAGAGAAGGGGTAGGCTCAAATGGTATCGAGCTAGGTTCACACTCTCACAAGATGACCACAAAGAGATATAATAACATTTTTTGTTCTCTTATCAGAAATCTTGTTGAAGATCATTTCTATCGTTTGCTTACATTAGTCGACTCTTCAAATGGGGCGAGTTCTAGGTATTACCAAGAACACATTTCATGAAAATATCACCACACATGACATTCAACAAAATCATCAAATGATTCTACAATTTTCACCTTGCGTGCAACGATCAAGAGATCAACTCAACAACTGGCTTAGTCACAATGAGATACTATGAGTTCACATATGATGTATGCAACTCAATATGCCTCATTGGAGCCACACACACATATCGTTCAATCAAGAGCACTATTCAATTCATCGGTATTGATCACAACTGACACTCAAAATTGTATGCCTCTACACCTATCTATACCATAGCCCCCTCGAGGTCCTCTAAATAATCATATACAACTGCATCTCAAACTACTAGCCCCTCCTCATCGGTCTTGGCCTCGGACTCAGCATCTCTGTCATCCCTAGCAACATCTCCAATTGTAGTAGCTGGAGGAACCTCAGAACTGGCTGAAAACTCTGTAGTCGAAACCTCTGGAAGATCCATAGTGCTAAATAACATCGAGAGATCAGTGGATTTCAGCTTATCCACATCGTGCCTCGGTCTAGAAATATCGGCCTTTAAGGCCGTAAAATCCTCTAATACACCCTGTCCCTGCACACTAGCCTCCACTCTTACAGTGAGTGCATCCAAGCCTAATCTATGTGTGTCAATCATCTATTTGTGCTCTCTCAACTTAGCCCTGATTAGGGATAAGGCAGCAACATTCGCCCGTTAAATCAGCCCTGGTGTAGCAGCCTCTACTCGGGAGGCACGAACATCAGCATACTGGGCCACGTGGCCCATCTTATAGTCTTGGGTCAGTGGGGGTCGAGAAGAAGCAGCAACACTAAGATGAGGATGATTAACGCGTCCAACACACATCATCCAATTCTAGGTGCAAACGATCGTTAAGTAGTGTAAAACAAACAAATGAGTTGGGGTCAAACCCATATGGAGCGATACGTTTTTAAATTCAATTAAGAAGTACATATGTGATCTAACTAAATATAGGAATTGATATTATTAAAAAAGACATGAAACAGATCAAAAGGGGTGACACGAATGTTAGATAGGGGATTTTATTTGGAAGTATCAACAACAAAACGATCACACAAAACTTAAATAACAATACGAAGAGGAATTCTCGGGATGTGATCGATTATGGGCAAAATTTGTCTATATGTGTAATTGTAACTATTAGTGAACAACTAAATATCAGTGAGTAGGCTAGACTATAAGGGAGATACCTTTCTCTCGAACAACTACCCCGAATCAGGTGATTTCTTCTGAGCATCAACAGGCATAGCAATTAAGAGCAACCCACACCATAATTCATCCACTCTCTCAAGCTAGATTGGTAGGATTGGTTTTAGGATTCACTCTCACGAGATGAACACATATCAACCCAATACATACAAACCATTAATAAAAAACCTTAGTTCTAAAACTTCTCTCTCGAGCAAGCTAAGAACAAAACATTAGAACTGCATTTGCAACTAGAATTCATAAATTAAACCTTAGCTAATGATTAAACCCACTTCAATATAGCATTTAAACTAGTAATTAACAATACCCATAAACTAATTCAACTCATAATCACGTGATCACAGCCTAAGAATTAGGGTTTTAGCCATGCATCATAAAAAGGTAAAAATGGTTAACAAATCGATTAGACATCAACTTGGTAAGATTATTCAATCCTTTACAATACTCCAAATTGAAGAAAAATAGTAATCCACTTGTAAACTCTCCGAATTGAGTCTCAAAAAGCTTTCAAGTCTACTGGGAAACTCTCAAACTTCAAAGAAAACTATTCTAAATAGTAGTAAGCTATTCAATTTACTGTTCAAAATCCTCTTTATAGTCGCCAAAAATTCCCCAAGGGCCATTAGGCGAGGTAACTCAGGTTCACTGGGTGGTTTGGCGAACCGCCCTTTTCTCTCTTCTATCGCCTTTATGCATTGGCTCTTAGCATCCTCAAGTCCTGTATCTTTGGGCGATCAATCTTCTCCTAGCAGAACTGATCGACGATTCACCGACTTCCACTTTCCCATAGCCGAATTGGTTTCTTCCCTCAAGGCTGCCACACTGGAACTTTTGGCATACTGAAGAACCAATCGGCGAGTCACCGAGTGGTCTAGGCGATCGCCAGGCTCACCTTTCTCCTCTTCTTGAGCTTGTTTTGTTCCTTTTTGCCTCTTAGTGTCCTTTCTTTGCTCCTTAATCCACATACTTGAAATTCAAGGCTTTAACATCAGTTTATAGCATAAATTAGGCATTTGAGGACACGAAAACTATCAAAACAAAGCCCCCAATGAGTCCAAATCTAGGACTCATCAATACCCCCAACTTAAACTTTTGTTTGTCCTCAAGTAAAACTCAAGATCAGCAGTTCAAAAACGATGTCTCAAATAGTGCTGCATAAAACTCAACATGAATGCACAAAACAAGGGTCAAATTACTCATACAATGATCAGTTGTGCACTCAAAGATTCAAACTGTGACTCACTATTATTAAAGATTCTCAATGTCACAATGCTTGCTTCAAATGCAGGTTCATGCTCAACAAAGGTACTCAATTGCCCACACAACAAAGATGATTCCATATTCACACAAAATTTCTTCATCAATATAGAGTTTCAAAATCATATACAACTCTCACACTCACAAAGATGAACACATGCATGAATTCACCCATAGGTTTGCCCTTATTTTCCAATCAACATTCGTTTCAGCTCACTCAAGATCACAAAGGTCTTGTCAAGGGTTGTAACGGGGCTGAGTGTAAAGGTATGATCTTTTAGGCTTAGTGGCTTCTATCTTCATGAAATATGGTCTGAACATCACTTTCCTACTTTTCTTTAACATTTATAACATGAACATAATCCACCCCATTATTCAACTTCATATGAACAATAGGATACCCCATTTCTTTTACAATTTCCACTACTTTATTTCACAACATTTTCAGTCTTTTCATTTTCTTTCATCCTTTTCATTTCCTTTTCTCTTTTCTCTTTAATTTACATGGAGGGGTTCCATCTTTTTCAAAACCATCACTCAAGGGGGATTTCTCACACTTCTTGAATTTCCTTCTTCCATCACCACACCCCCAACTCAGGCTTTTGGATTAAGTTGGCTATTAAAACAAATCATACTTCATGAAAGTTATGGGTGAATAGATAAAGAGAGGTCATAATTTCTCAAGTTTCTTCCAAGAAAAGGGTAAAGCTCAAGAGGGTTCAAGCAAGGTTCACACATCTCAAAAGGTTGGCCACAAAAGAGGTATATTGTCAAATAGTTTTCACTCTACAAAATTATTGCCTAAGATCATTTCAAGTACTTGCATCACTCAATCAACCGGACCAACCGGGAAAATTCTAGGTGTCATTGCACACAATGTTCAAAATGATCTCATCACACAAGGCATTGGTACCAATATTGAACAAGACTCCACACCTTCTAGCTAGCGTGCAATGTTCATCACAATAGACTCATTCGACAACCGGATGCTAAAAGTTCACATATTGTCTATGCAACTTTGTTTTCCTTACCATAGGCCTACATTCATTTCATTCAATTAAGAGCACTATTTAAGTCATCAGTAATGATCACAACCGACACTCAAATTTTCACAAGAACAACCACAATCAACACAAAAGAGGTGGAAAAATTTGGTTCAAAACATTTTTCCTTCAAAATAATAGGCCACAAGCTAAAGCATCCACAAGATCAAGATCAAAACATATATATATATCAACAAAATAAGCCCAATATTCACAAACATATCAAAATCACAAAAGGTAGGTATGGAAATACCTCACCCCACCCAATAAAAAGAAGAAGTTGTCCTCAAATGCAACAAAAACAACGATAAAGTATCACAAGATAACAGAGAGGGAGGGAAAAATCATCATGTCTGCTCAGTAACTCTGTATGTCGGGACATCAGTGCTCGGGGTCACACTCTGATGTTGGGCATCAGTGCTCGGTGTCTCATCAGTTGTAGCTACACTGGAGCCTGCCATAGTAATATCTCTCAAGGAGGCCTATCTAGCTATCTCAAACATGGCACCCTCTAAGTCTGCCAGATCATCATAAATAGCTGCATCTCGCACCTCAAGCTTCTCATCATTTGTATAGGCCTCAAACTCAACGACAACAACATTCTCCATAGTATCATCTCTGATAGTAGCCGGAAGCACCTCCTCACAGGCTGGAACATATGCTCTCGGGTTATCTGGGATCTCCACCATCCTAATTAGCAAAGTAAAGTTTGTGACTTCAGATGGTCCACATCCTTCCTTAGCTGAGAAACAACAGCTTTCAAAGCCTTCACCTCAGTAGTAACACCCTGCCCTCTCACACAAACCTTTACTCTCACTGTGAGAGCATCAATGGAAGCCTTGAGAGGTGTCAGTGTAGAAGTAATAGTTGTCACAATTATCCAGGGAACCTCAGACTCTAGCCGAAAAACTTGCACATCGGTAGAATGGGCTAGGGTCCCCATCTTGAGAAGCATGGCCTGGGTTATTAGAGGTCGGGAGGCAGTAGAACGAGCAGCAGCTCTAGGGGGAGGGGGAGTAGCCGAAGAAATCGGGGTTGAGAAGTAGTGGAATTAGAAGTACCTGAGAGCTCCAAGTCGGTGTATCAATATCGACCTCTAGGAATATATCCATCTAAGCTGCTCTCCTCCTATAAGCCTTGTCCCGTGTGCACTCGGCCTCTATGCAAATGATGTCGGTAGAAGATGTAGGTGTAACCCCGATATCCCTCTTTTCATCCCGAGGAACTCCAGGCTGACGGTACAACTCTGTAGTAAGTACTGGAAATTAAAGGGAATTCTGGCGCTGCTTGGCCCTCATGGCCATCTCCTACTCAATAAACAATCCCAAACTTAGCCACTTCCTGGCTATGATAGATCCAAGATAGGCCGCCATTGGGTGGTAGAGAATGGACTCGTTCTATGAGGGCATGATTGTGCTGCGGATGAATCCAAATCGATACTTAGCTACTATGTTAAGGTCCTTCTTCTCGATAGGTGTTCTAGCCTCAATCCACCTCGGGGTGATGTCAGAAATAAGGGGAGCTAGCCAACCCTTCAGGTCATCAAAAGTTTGTGCAGTAGTCATGCTTCAATACTCATGTGCAAAGACCATAGCCCTCTTAAATACAACGTTTATATAATTGTTGCTACATCTGACCTTCCTCCCTTGGACCATCACAAACTCTACTGGCCTAAAGGCACTAGCCTTCTTCTTCCCCTGCGGTTCCAATTCACTGTAGGATGAGTAGAATTCCCGGACCCAAGTGGGAATGTATGGGCCATGGGGCCTGGTGAAGATCTCAAAATTGTTGAACCGGAGAGTGTCCCACACAACTGGGTATTTATCCACTACACCATCCCTGGACAATAGCTTTTCTTCTAAGATGGTCTTCATTACCTAGGCCTTTAACCGGTTGAGTAACCGAGGAGGAGGACACTGAACAAGTGGTGCTGGAACCACCGTCTGTGCTGGAATTGGCATTGAATCTGAGGTAGGTGGAGTCGGCTCCAGAATCCTAGACGGATCATGACAAGCTTTGGAACTAAGCTATGCTCACCGGGTCTGTAGTAACTCGTTATTCTCAGTCTCAGAGAATAAATCCTAAGAATCAAATGACTCTCCCTCACTGCCGGAGTTGTGCTCTAGTGTCTCAGCTATGGACGCTTTGCCCTTTCCCTTGCCTCCCTTCGGAGGTAACTTCTTGCCCCCTGCACTGGAAGTAGTTGCTTCATCATTTATCACGATCCCTCGCGGCCGCTCTCGGGGCGGCATGCCACTATCATCCAAGTTTATTCTAGCAATTTATGCAACACACATAGAAATATGTTATATATAATTCAAGAAAAATGCAGAAATTGAGTTGCAGAAAGACTCACCGATACAGTTGGTGAGTCACCGAGTCATTTAGGCTAACTAGATCAGGCTTGCCAAAAGTTCCAACACGAAATTTTTTCCTGAATCCAGGAAGACTGACGATGTTTAGGGCCAATTGGCGAATCGCCGACACCAATCCACAAGCTAGGAGTAGCCCACCGAAAGTTACAGTGCATTTTAAGGGTTAGAGGCGCAGAAAGGGCGATCAAGAAGATCTTTTGGTTAGTCGCAAAGTGAACTCGGTGAGCTTAGGCATGTCACCGAATGTTACAGAACAAACTCAACCAAAATCTGAAATAAAAGCCGATCTGAGGGGGACTTCGGTGAACTACCGAGCCACTCGGCGAGCTTGACGCAGCGCGCCAAACAACCCAGCATGCCAATTTTCAACTCCACGTTTAAAAATCAAGTCTGCAACCTGTGAATTCAAAATAATACACAAACACTATTCAATTAAAGGTAGACCCATACAACCCATGCCATCGGGGTACTCAGACTTCCCTTGATTTGGACAAAATTGGTCATTTGGCGACTTTTGCCCTTAAGAATTACGTCAAATGCTCCATCATTGGGAAAATTTCATTATTTAGCACAATTTAGGATTAATTAGACTTCACTTCACTAGACCCAACACAAATAAACCGCAACCTAACAATTTAGAACCGATTCAACAAACAAGACACGTGAATCGGTCACTTTAAAGAATTTACGCGCACAATTACACAAATTATGGGTAATCCAAAACATTAAATATGATTATACTCAACACCCAACAAAAATAAACAACACATTTACCTATTACATTCGAGATCAACCAGAAAATTAAAGTACGGGGTTCGAAAAACCAACCTTAATGCAAAATTTCAAATTTGAATGGCTAGGCGCCAAAGTTCCTCAATTCCGAGCACGATTTCACACAAAAATATGTGGGTAAAAATATAAACAAAGGAAGATTTAAAGTTCGGGTGACAAGGTACGAGAGTTAGAAATGAGGGAAGATGAAGAATTTTGAAATTTTAAACTGTTGAGCCTTTCAAACATTTCAGTTCGCTACACCATCGGCGGAATAAGTCATGCTCGCCAACCCACTTGGCGATTATACGAGTGGTACGTTACCTCGCTGAGTTTTATAGGACTCCCAGAAATTTGGAGGTTCAAATGGGCGAAAAAATTGGGCCTGCCGACCTTTTTGGCAAGTTGCCGATTGAGAATTTATCCTGCCGAGTTTTACAGAGTTCCCCTTAAGGCCTGGTGCTTCCAAAGGCGGTCCAAATCGGGACTCGCTGACCTGTTCGGCGGGTCGCCGAAGGGAATTTTGATTGCCAAACTACCTATTTCCCAACATTCTTGACTTTTCAACCCGCACAATCAACACCTGTTATTCAAACTCAAAAACTAAAGCATTAAAAACTTGGGTTGCCTCCCAAGAAGCTTCTTAGTTAACATCGTGGCATGAAGAGAATACCAAATCAAGCTTCGTTTTTGGGGTTTACCCTTGTGTTACTAGGCAAACCCCCCTGTTGTGTTGGAGTCAAATGAGAATAAATTTAACCCATTTTAGTCTCCAACTACTTAATAGAGACTGAGTGAGAGGTCACCATCTGATTTAGAGTTGAGACATCCTCTTTCATCTCTTTCAACACTTTGTCTGACCCTTCAAGTTTGTTGAGAATGCGCAAGAGCATATCTTCTGTACGGCCACCTTCAGATTCCATGGGCTTTTGATGCTCATAGGAAGGGATGTACCTGTCCTTATCACCCTTTCTTTCCTTCCAAGTGGCATTACGATCACGCCAATCTCTGTCACAGTCTCTCCAACCCTCATCTCTATTCCAACCTTGATTTCCACCCGGCCTTGGGTAGCTTGCACGAGAACCTCCTCCTTGATAGGCTAGGAAGTTCACTTCCTCATTATACAATGCTTTGATTTGTGCTTAAACGCGGTTTACTCCACCAACAACCACAACATTAATACTCTTTGTACCAACACCCATTACATTTTTAGCCAAAATATCCAGCTAGGTCATAATTTTGTCATGTTTTGGTCTCTCTTTTGATCCTTTTCAATCTACTCTTTTGTCATTCTAAAAGTGAGACAAGAGACTTGCTCTTCACAAGTGTTCCATGCCCTATTTATCTTGGTCATGCACTCAAGGAGTTGAGATTGTACTTTATAGGGTTGTTGCATTATACCACCGGGAACGATTTGATTAACAACTCCTTTGTTCACCGAGTCGAAGATCCTATAGAAGTATTGCAGCAACACATTATTTGGAAGTCCATGAGTTGGGCATTGCAGCACCAACTTATTAAACCTCAGCCACGTCTCATGGATTGGCTCACCTACCAAGCGTTTAAAACCTTTGATGCTATCTCTGAGTATCATTATCTTCGATGGGAGGAAGAATCTCACTTGGAATACTATGATCAGCTCATCCAAAGAGGTGACGAAGTCTCTTGGTAACTCAGATAACCATTTGGTAGCTTCACCCATCGAAGAGAATGGGAACAACCTGAGATGGACTGATTCTTCTGACATGTTCTTAAATGAGAACGAACCACAAACGTCCACGAAGTTCTGAATATGCTCATGTGGATTCTCATGAGCCAGCCCCCAAATAATCCTTTCAATTGTAGGAGCTAAAGCATTGTGCTAGTGATGTGAAAAATAGAGTTTTCTTCAGTTGGAGGTAGACGTAATGCACCCATACCACCCAATGGAATTTGGTCATTCACATTTGGGTCATTTACATCTTTGAGGTTTCCAAAGTCATCTTGGTGGCCCACTAGGCTGCCATTACTCCCGTTTATGCTCATCTCTTCTTTTGTTTAACACAAGCAACACCAAACAGATCACAATTTAACTTCACTAAAAGAATTTTAAACAACACCACTCTCAGGCAGCAGCGCAATTTTTTTATTAACGTGTCAAACATACCTCATCCAATTTTAGGAGCAAACGATCGTTAAGCAGTGTAGAACCCAACAAATGAGTTGGGGTCGAACCCATAGGGAGCGGTACGTGTTCAAATTCAATTAAGAAGTACAAATGTGATCTAACTAGCTATAGGAATAGACATTATAAAAAAAAAACTTGAAACAAATCAAAAGGGGTGACACGAATGTCAGATGGGGGATTTTGTTTGCAATCATTAACTACAAAACAGCCACACAAAACTGAAATAACAATACAGAGAAGAATTCTCAGGATGTGATCGATTATGGGAAACATTTCGCTATATGGGTAATTGTAACTACAAGTAAACAACTAAATATGAGTGAGTAGGCTAGATTATAAGGGAGATAACTTTCTCTCGAACAACTACCCTGTATCAAGTTATTTCTTTCGAACATAACCAAGCATAGCAATTAAGAACAACCTACACTTTAATTCATCCACTTTCTCGAGTTATATGGGTAGGATTGGGTTTAGGATTCCCACTCTCGAGCTTAACCCATATCAAACCACTACATACAAACCATTAATCGAAAATCTTAGTTCCAAAACTTCGAACTCGAGCAAGCTAACAAAAAATTAGAACTGCATTTGCAACTACAATTCATAAATTAAACCTCAGCTAATGATTAAACCCACTTCAATATAACATTTAAACTAGCAATTAACAATACCCATAAATAACTCAACCCATAATCACGTGATCACACCCCAAGAATTGGGGTTCTAGCCAAGCATCATAAAAAAATAAAAAGCGGTTACCAAATCAATTAGCCATCAACTGGGTAAGAGTATTCAAGCATTTCAATACTTCGAATTGAAGAAAATTAGTAACCCACTTGCAAAATCTCTTAATTGAGTCTCAAAAAGCCTTCAAGTCTACTTGGAAACTCTCAAACTTCAAAGAAAACTATTCTAAATGGTAGCAAGCTATTCAATTTACAGTTCAAAATCCTATTTATAGTTGCCAAAAATTAGCCATGAAGGGCCATTAGGCGAGGTAAGTCAGGTTCGCCAAGTGGTTCGGTGAACCACCATTTTCTCTCTTCTATCGCCTTTATGTATTGGTTCTCAGCATCCTCAAGTCCTGTAACTTTGGGCGATCAATCTTATCATTGTGGAACTGATCGCAGATTCGCCGACTGCCCCTTTTCGATCGCTGACTTGGTTTTTTCCCTCAGCGCTGGCACACTGGAAATTTAGGCTGACTGAAGAGCCACTAAGTGAGTCGCCAAGTGGTCTTGGCGATCACCAAGCTTGCTTTTCTCCACTTCTTCAGCTTATCTTGTTCCTTTGTACCTGTTAGTGTCCTTGCTTTGCTCCTTAATCCACATACCTCAAAATCAAGGCTTTAACATCAGTTTATAGCATAAATTAGGCATTTGAGGACACTAAAACTATCAAAACAAAGCCCCCAATGAGTCCAAATCTAGTACTCATCAGAGGAGCAGTAGTAGAACTAGAAAAGACAGAAGTGGAAATGCAAGGGATACATGTAGGCTTACTGGTCTGAGTAGGAAGAATTGCCTTTGTCGACAATATCTCCACATCAACCACCGGGGAAGCATCCACCGGTGTAGCTCTCTTCCTCTCATTCTATCCTTCAGATGTTAGTAAAGAAAGTGGGAGTCACTCCATACCCGTCTTTTTAATCAAAGGCACCCAAGCACACCTGCCCAGCTTCGTAATTACGATTGGAAATAGGTGAGAGGTCTGGATCTCCTTGGACCTCATCGTCATCTCCTGCTCAATGATTAGACCGTGATTAAGTCTCTCCCGTTCCTTGATACAACCCAACAATAAAACCTTCAGATGCTTGAGAATAGACTTGTTCTAGGATCGCAACAAAGTGTTGCTAATTGATCCGAACCAATATCTGTCAGCCACGTTCAGGTCCTTCTTCTCTATAGGGACACCTTCCTCAATCCACTACGGTGTAATATCTGAGATCAACGGCGCCAACCGACCCTTCAAGTCATCTAGGGTCTTCTTCTGTATCTAATACACCAAGAAGTGGATTACATTCCTTATGCATCCTAGTACCTTATTGATATCGGTGTTGTTGCATTTAACCTTTCAGCACTGCACCACTACATGGTCTACTGGCATGAACGAGCTAGCCTTCTTCTTCCCTTTAGGCACCAGCATTCCATACTCCGCATAAAACTCACGAACCCAAGTAGGAATATAGGAGCCTCGGGGCTTGGTGAAGATTTTGAACTTATTGAAATTTATAGAGTTCCACACCTCCGGATACCAGCCTACTACTCCATCAGTAGACAATCTCTTCTCCTCTAGAATGGTCCTCAAACCCTCAACCTTCAGTCTATTCAATGACCAGGGTGGTGGTGCCGGAATTGGTTGTACAAGAGGTACCTTCTCAATAATCGGAGCTAGAGGTGGAGTAGGAGTAGGTGCCAATCGGATCCTGGTTGGATAATGCAAAGATTTGGAGCATAGCTCAGCTCTCCTAGTTTGGAGATTCTGATCATTCTCCGATTCAGACATAGAGGTCAGCGATCTATCACCTAAGTTGCCCTCACTTTCTAAAGTAATGAGGTGGGTGGCATAGATTATGTCACGACCCAGGGGTACACCTTAGACGTAACATGACATACAAGACCCTAACAAGCCTCTAATAAGCTACTTAGCTTTCATAACATAAGATAGTAGAAATGAGCAGAAATTTAAAACATTTTCAACAATATCAAAGTCTTTTATAAACGAAGTGGAAGTCTAATACACTTTGTCTCAATCCATCTACAACATGAATATCTTGGGACACAACCCATACAATAATGTTCAAAGCATAAAATTAAAGAGCATAAGAGAAATGGTAGTCAAATCCTCGAATGCTATGAGGACTCACCAATCTTCAATCCTTTCTTCTACTAAGATCCTAGCCACAGGGATGAGAGTCGATATCACCTGACTCTAAATTTGGATAAGAAATGTAGGCAAGAGTATACGTTAGTACAAAACATGTACTAAATATGATGTCTTTCATAAACATCTACATAAGTATAAGAGATAACAACATAAGATATAAGCATAATCAGTGAACATAAATCATCATAACAAAGGAGGAACACTTGTTAAAGTAACCTTATCTTATCCTTATTCAAGATTTGGGTCATCCACCTCTAGTCATACATATCATGGAAGGCAACTCAAGCAACAATCCAAGTTAAATCAATCACCATGCCAAGTAAATATCATATTAAACATACTTATGATACTTCCTTGAAGTAACCTTGCTTCATCATAACTTTGATAATTTGATCAAGGAATAGTCAATCCTTAGTTATTCATATTATCAATGGGAGGCATATCATCTTACTAGCCCAATCTAAGTCTTTATCCATGGAAGAGTACTACTCACTAATCCAAGCTATCCATGAGGGTGTCTCATACTACCAACTCAAGCTACCATGGAAGGTATCACTTACCAAACCAAGCTATCCATGAGGGAGTCTCATGCTACCAACTCAAGCTACCATGGAAAAGCACTTCATCATGCTAGTCCAAGCTATCATGGAAGGGTACTATTTCTTAATCCAAGCTATCCATGAAATGGTATGGCCTTACCAAGTCAAGTTACCATGAAAAAGTATTGTCTTACCAAGTCAAGCTATCCATGGAAGGGTACTATTTCTCAATCCAAGCTACCATGAGTTCTACTAAACCAAGAAAACATGAGTTCTACTAACCCAAGCTACCATGAAGGGATCTCATATTACAACTCCAAGCTACAATGGAAAAGCATCTCATTATGCTAACCCAAGCTAATCTTGGAGAAAAAACTCATTATGCTAATCTAAGCTACGCCTTATTATCATCACTCATAAAATCTTTGATTCATTTTAGGTGAGCAAACCTTTCAACTTAGAATCATTCTATGTGAGGAAACCTTTCACTTTCATGCATTCATATATTCATAAAGGAAATCATGTGGGTAAATCTCTTCCACAACCATTCCATCTAATAATCAACCATTATCATATAAGATTTACTCACAAAGCCCTAATAATCATAATTCATCATCCATACTTCACTCTCAAAGCAATACATCTCATAATCATCATATATGGCTAAATCTTAAGACATGTCTAATCATAATTTCTCATATATGCTTCACTCTCAGGAAATTCAACTAATATATCATCATATAAGCTTCAATTCTAATGTATCTCGTCAATCCTAGATTGAATATATCTAAACCTACAAATTCTCTTTTCATGGCATTAAAACCAATTTATATCAATCTCATCTTTCTAGACATGGGTTTGGCATCGGTACATGTAAATTCATCCTAAAACATGTAATCATATCAATTCAATCATAAACAATCATAATCCACTCAATTGGATCAACATTCATCAATACCCACAACATTGGAAGAAACCCTAAATCAAATTGGGGAATTTCATCTTCTCAATCAGGGAAATCTTATGGACTCCATGGAAGAAAGGATTCCATACATGAAATGCCATCATACCTTTATTACAAAGCCCACAAAATCTTGAGGAATGGATCCCTAACCTAGATTCGAGCTCCAACTCTTTCTTCTTCTTCAAGTTCTAGAGAGAGAAATATTTGAGAGAAAGACTGGGATTTCTTTTGGGTTTTGGAAATAATGACTTGAATGGGTGAGTTTTGGGGTTAAAATGACATACATATGGGTCCTAGGCTTGGGTAAAATGTCATAGCTTTAATCTAATAAATTCCAAAAAAGACCCTTAAGCCCCTCACATACAGGGATCTGCCCCATTTTCATGGGGTGGTCCACGAGCTGTAGTGCCTACCCTGAGTTGTGGTCCCTCTCGTGGTCACAAAACAGTGTCCTACCTTGGCCACCTCTCATTCTCCAAGTCTAACTCAAGGCCACGACCCTTTGTACGACCTGTGGTGGCCTTCACGAGTCGTCTAGTGGCTCGTGGGGAGGGTCTTCTTTTGGGTAGTTTTAGAGGAGCTTCCGTCCAACACGAGGCATCAAGGTGGTCGTGGTAGGTGAGGCAGCCTTGGTAGTTACTTCCTAAGATCTACGGGCACCACCACGACTCATGGTGTCATTCACGACTAGTGTGAACTTCATGGGGGGTGCCAAGGCTAAATCCTAGGTTTTTAACCTCTTCCTTGGACCTTTTCTTAGGCTACTAAGTCCCGAGGAGTTATATATTCCTATGCTATCAGAGCTCTCCTCCGCTAGAGTTGGCACCACACGCCCATTTCCCTTGCCTTTCCCCCTGTCGAAGGAAGTTTGGCCTGTGTAGTCTGGAAGGGTGCAACACCCTAATTTATATCAATGCCTCTTGCATACTTTTGGGGTGGTTTATTTCTTCCAGGCACCTTGGGTCTAGCCATTCCTCAAAAACAAAATCAAATATGTTAAACTTGATTTGAAAATTTTCAAAGTTGAAAAATTGTGCAGGAAAGCTTGAGGACCCTTTTGGTGAGTCGCCGAACCCCTTCGGTGAACTATATCGGGCTCGCCGAATGTTTCAAAACAAAAATTCTCAAAAATCAACACAGGTCGGTGATCCACAGGACCTTTCAGCTAGTCACTAAAACCATTCGGTGAACTAAAGTAGCTCGCCAAATGTTACAGAACAATTTCTAAAATTTGAGGTGCAGAAGGACGATGTAATAAGTTATTCGGTGAGTCGTTGAGTGAACTTGTAACACCTAGAAAACTTTTAGGTGAAACTAGAGCCTTACGTGAGAGTTTGAGAGTTTGATGTGTGAGTTCATGTTGTAAAATGGATTTCCAAACATATGATGAGGGGTTTAAGGGTTAAACGTCAAGGTACGACTCCCCAAAGACCAACCAAAGGGATCCTTGGGAAGGACCCTAAAATAGCCTCAAAACTGCACCAAAAGAAAGTGACCCACAGAAGGACCTACGCCCCTTAGGGTGGTCCACGCTCCATGGGTGGTGCCTCGTGGACCAAGGCCAAGTTGAGAAGCTGCAGAACCCAACCCATGAGTGACCAACATGGTATGTGGGTCCATCCACGCCCAGTGGGTGGGGGTCGTAGATGAGGCCTGCAATATTGTTGCCTCAAAGTCTGCAAAGCTGAGTTTGTTTTAGGTAATTCCTAATTTAATTATTTTTGTGTGGGTTCATTTTATATTATTTTAATAGACCTATATAAGTACTTTTAATTCATTAAAAAACCCTTTTACACTTTATAATTCCCAAAACACCAAATCTATAACTAACTTTACCCCCAAAGTCTTCTCCCAACACCTCCATAGAAGAAGAAGAAGATCAAGTTAGAGCTTGAAGAAGGGGGTTTTCTCTCACAATTTTGGTTGGATTTCTTTATCTAAGGTATGGTAGTCTTGATTCGTGGAATGCTTTCATCCATGAAGCCCTCAAACTTTCAATTTCAAGTTAGAAAATTCTCCAAAACCTAGGGTTTTCACTCCAAGTCATGGATTCTTTCTCAAAACATTTTCATTGATTTAATTATCTTATATTATGGTTTAATTGCTGTTTTATGGTGGTTTTATGATAAATTCTCCCATGGATCCATGAATTTCACTAATTTCTAAAATAGGATCTTAAAGTGTGAGTATTGACTTATATTAGTAGAATGTTATAGAATCATGAATATAATGGATTGATTACTTGAATTATGTATTAATTAAGGAATTTCTATGGTTTTGATGTTGAATTTCCTCCAAGAACTCATGAACCCCTATTTCCCCAATTGTCCTCAAATGCTTATTTTGTCTCAATATCTGATGAAAACCTTTAAGTTTCAGGTATTTGAAGTTTGAAGGAAAGCATAGACACTACTTTGCAAAATAGAATGAAAAGGCTTAAAAGAACAAGAAAATGAAGGCCTGAGGATCGCCGAGTTCACTTGGCGAATCGCCGAAAGGTCTCACTTCGCCTTTTGTTCCAGTGTGCTGAGCCCTGAAGAAAAGGATCAAGTCGGCAAAAAAAAGGAGCAGTCGCCGCATCGCCGAGGAGTTTTGTGAAGCAGTACTTTGTCGCCCAATGACCCAGAGCACGACGATGCCGAAGGATGGTGCAAGACGGTGAGTAACTACACCAAAGGGCGAATCACCGAGTTGATCGGCGATTCCGACTAATGTCGCCGAATGATCCACTGCAGCACATATTTTTGAAAATTATAAATACTCATTGAGTATCACAATTTGTAGTATCAGATTTTTCAATAGAGAACAATATAATTTTAGTACTTTTTATTTTTACTCTCAAGTTTGTAAGGGTTTGAAGACTTGAAGAAAATAAAAAGGGTTTCATCTCTTCCAATTTGAAAGTGGGTCTCATGGATTCTTCTTTCTTTGCTCAAATCAAGACTTATTTCTCTATACCCATTTAATTCCAACATCATTGAAGGTATAAATTTCTATCTCTTGATGTGTGGCTAAAAACCCCCATTCTTGGGGTGTGATTTAGCAAATATGTGTTGATATTATTAATGGGTCTTGCTTGCTGATAAGTTACATGTATTTTAATGGTGATTTCACCTAGTTGTTGTAGTTAATTTAATGGGTTTGTAGTTGTAAATACAAAGCCACCCATGTGTTTTTGGCTTGCCGGAGAGGGAGGTTGCGAAACCAAGACCACTAGACTGATGGCCTAAGGAGTGGGTCGATATGAGGTTCAGCCCGAGAGGGTGAGCACTAGTCCATGGCCTAAGGAGTGGGTCGATATGAGGTTCAACCCGAGAGGGTGAGCCCTAGTCCCATATCCTAACACTCAGGTGGGGTAAGGTGTAGGTAAACCTTCATGCGGCAAATGGGTGTCCAAGGGGAAGTTGCAAGATTCGTAGACACTCGTACTGGAAGTAGTGTCATTAAATACGCAATATAAAACATCAAAATAGCACCACTACCAGGGAGTGGTGTTACTTGAGAATTCTTAGATTAGTAGACTTTTCATTCTTCTTAAATGTAGTTTACTCACTTTATTTTTAGTTTTGTTTTGCTGGTTTGTTTTTATCCAAATAGAGGAAGTGAGCATGGCAAGCTGTACTCAGGAGCCTATGGAGTTCCCCCACTAGAGGTAATGATGTTTTGGGATCGTATCCTCACCTTCAAATAAGTGGAGCGTGAATGGATCCACAACATGGGCAAGGTTTAATAACCTGATTAATCAATGCCCAAATCATGACATTCCCAACATAGCTCTCCTTAACTATTTCTACAGAAGTCTTGGTCCTAGAAACAAAAGGTTGGTCGACCAACTCATTTCGGGAGGCATCGCAAAACAGCCATATGTTATAGTAGCTCAACTTCTTAATCAAATGGCTGAGACAAATCAAGAAGTAGAAAAGGACTTCATGTTGGCCGCCCTAATGACTCAGATGGATGAGTTGGCCAAAAAGTTGGTGAAGATCGAGGTCCAGTGTAGGAGAAAGGATAAATACATCCCTCCTCATGAGCGAAGAAGTCTCAAGGGCAATAAGGTTGAAAATCTTGAGGGAATGCTCTCAAGCATTCTCCACAAGGTGACTGAGCAAGATAGAGAGCTGAAAGAAATAAAGGAAAACATCAAAGGAATGAAGCGGATGATTTGGTCTCATTCCAGAGCTGCCCAACTGCTAGAGAACCTCATGGGTTATGCATCACCTGATCTCCATCCGAAACAAAATGGGGGATTGCCTGGTGATACCTAGGCTAACCCCAAAAATAGAGTTTGAGTACTGATTTCCGTTGTTCCACGACGTTAACCAAGGCGCTGTTTAGGAGGCAACCCAAAACCCTTAAATGCTTGTAGTATATTATTATCGAAATAAAGGTGTCTTGATTTTGTAGGATTGGGCATGAAAACTTTGTGAAAAGTACAGGATAAATAAATTGCGCAGGTTCAATTGGCGAATCGCCGATTTGATCGACAACCTCGACAAAGATCACCGTTTGGATCCCCACTTTAACTAAAGGTCCTATCAAACTCAGTGAGGTAGATAGACACTCGGCGAATCACCTAGCAACGGATCGAAAGCAACTAATGTCGCCGAATGGGTGAGATCTAAATTTTTTATTTTATAAAGCCACGAGTTTTGACTTTCAAGCTTTTTCACATTCTCACTCTCGATTTTCGCAAAATCGCACCTATTTAGTATTTTTGAAAATTTTCGTGTCTCTTGAGTATTTTAGCTGATTTAGTAGTGCTTGGATCTATACTAATTTGCTGCTTAGCATCACAGTCTTGACTTGATCTGCCTAAAAGGTTAGTCCTCAAAATACTGCAAGAAATTTTATCCCATGTTGTGTATTATATCTTTATGACAACTTTAGACTATTCAAGGGCCTCTGTTGATTCGCTAATCCAACCCTTCTCCTTTAAATGAGGAATCCTGTTCTGATGATTTATCATGAATGAAATTTTATAAGGTGCTCCTGCATACTGTTTAAGTTGAGCAAAGAGAAAAACTATAAACTTGATTTATCTAGTGCATGTGTTGATTTTGTCTTCGGGGGTTGCGGGTTGAAATTGAGAAGAGAGGTGGGAAATAGGCACGATGGGCCAATTGGCGATCTAGGTCAAGCTCACCAAATCACTCAGCGGTTCCCCTATTGACCCTATCTCACCTTTAATTCCAAACTACTTGAGACATCGATTTTGTGGCTTTCGACGAGAAATCTCAGATCGCCAAAGGCATTTGGCGAATCACCGAAAGAATCCTCGATCACCCCTTGCCTGTACCCTTCTCCTTTATTGCACTATAACTTTCAGCGGACAAAGCACTACTCACCAAAGCAATTAGGCGATTCGCCGATCTATTCGGCAAGATAGTCTGCAATTGTGTCCCTATGAAGTTGATTTAGTTGTTCTAACTTCTTCTCAAATTCTTTGCAGTTGCATCCAGAAGCAAGGTTGCTAAACTTTCCACAGTTTGTGAGAGAGGCAAGGGCAAGGAGAAGATCCTTGAGCTATCAGATGCAAGAGCTGATAGTGATGGCTTTTATAGAAATGACCCCAACCAATCTGAAAGTGAAAATGTAGGTTCTGATGAGGATGATTTGTTAATCGCACAGAGGGCTGAGTGGTGAACTAAGAAGTTGAATGATCCATCCAGGATCAGGAATACCCAGCCTACCACTCCTATATCCCCAGTTGCAGAGCAGGCATTGGTATTAGCACCTCCAGTACAGGATCCTCCGCCTAAGTCAACAAATCGAGTAAAAGCTGAGGGACTACGAACAATTTTAGAGGAAAAGCGGTTGTCCATAGACGGGGTTATAGACAAACACCCAGAGATAATGGAAAGCCTGAGATACCATAAGTTCCAAATTTTTAGCAAGCCCAGTCCTTATATTCCAAACTGGGTAAGAGAGTTCTATAGTGTATATAGTGCACTAATACCCCAGAAAATGCAACTAGCAGCAACCTTCAAAGAAGTAGACTATGTGGTTGTTAGATGCAGGAGGGTGAAGTGTGATAGTGAGGTGATTAACATAGTTTTGGGCATGTCCAAGAAAATTAGAGATCACTGCCAGCACTTGATCAGAACAAAGAAAGTGGATGAGATGAAAAAGTGGTTATCCCCACTAATTTCAAACGAGACTCCAAAATGGTTGGCGGAAGGAGCTCCAATTGAAAAGAAAGTGCTAAACACAGCCGCAATTTTCTGGTTTGGTTTCATCAGCAGCACAATCATGCCATCCCAGAATGAATCGATTATTCACTTTGCCAAGGCAGCTTGCCTAGGTTGCATCATAGAGGAAATGCGGATAAACTAGGGAGAAATCATCGCTTCAGAGATACTCATGCATGCAAGGCAGAGCAAAACCTCACTTCCATTCCCATTATTGATTACAACATTGTGCAAATAAGCTCGGGTACCTCGAGATGCCAAGAGAGATGTGGAAATGATGCCCACAACCTCTACTGGTATCCGGAGGATCGAAGTTGAGTACCTTAAGGATCAAGCAGAAAGGAAGAAGGCAGCATTGGTGGAGTTAGGAAGCACAAGATCATCACCTGCAGAGGCACATCCAGATTCTTCCGCTGCTGTAAGGTCTCCCAGACCTAATGTTGTTGCTGCTATTTCCAGGTCTTCACTCACTCAGGCTTCCTTACTCCGGATGGGACAGCTCGCCCTTTCTGCTGAACGTCGGGCTGCCAATCTAGAGGCCTCTATTCTAAGCATGATCAATATTGCCCTAGCTGATGTTGTGACTCCTATGAACACTATCATTAATGCCCTAGCGGCCAGGATAGCAGTGTGTGAGCACAACCAAGAGGCCACAAATGAGGTGACAGTTTTAAAAAATGCCATTGTTGAGCTGCAAAAAGATGTAAACCACCTGAAGTTCACTGATGTGTCCATGATCTTTGGAACAAAGGAGACTTCATACATGTCTATAATGCCTCAAACTACCACTGGACATGGCGATAGAGCAAAACACATAGTCAACCTTGACTTAGAAGAGGAGACTGATGAAGAGATGATTGAGGGAGCTGTAGCAGACGACATAGCCGAGACCGAAGAAATCATGATAGACGTTGTTGTGCAAGACTCCTTGGCAAAGACTCATGCTGCTGGATTCAGTGGAGCTGGTCCTTCTGGAAGTCACTCCGGGCACTGATGCCTAGACAGATGGAGCGACTACTTAGCCAGGATCCCCTCTTTACCTCCCTCTCTGACTTTTCTTATTTTGCCTTTCAAATTCTATGTTAATTGCATTTGAAGACAAATTACTTTGATTTGTGGTTGGTGAGGCTCACCTTTTGTGTGCTATTTGTGATTCGTGTTTTGTATATATTTGGGTTGTCTATTTAAAATTGTATTTACACTGCTTTCTGTGGATGATTGAGCTCATGGCTTCCTTTCTTTAAAAATTATAAAAATGATTTTGACCCTTCCGGAAATTTTTACAATTTTCTGAAAAATTTTGCCACCTCTCGTGTTTTGAAAGTGGCTATTCATTTGCATAATTTAAGTCTCGGTTCTGATCAATACTGATGACTTGAATAGTGCTCTCAATTGAACAAACATGAATGTGCGGCTACGACGAGACCAAATGAAGTTGCATAGACAATATGTGAACTCTTTGCATCTTGTTGCGATTAGCCATTTAACGAATTGATTCTCTTATAATAACCGTTGCACACTAGTGAAAGTGTGTAGTCTTGTTTAACTTAAGTATCGATGACTTGTGTAATTAGCTTACTTTGAACCATGCATAAATAAACCTAGAATTTGCCCCGTTAGTTTGATTGATTTAGAAGGGTGTGCTCTTGATACGATCTTAGGTAACTTTAAAGAGTGTGAGCCCAATTTGACATATACCTCTTTTGTGGCCTACCCGTGAGCGTGTGAAACTCTTTTGAACACCCCTTGAGCCTTACCTTTCTTTGGAAGAAACTTGATGAACCCTAGACCTCACTTGACCCACTACCTATAATCCTCTTGATTTGTGGTTTAGTGAATAGCTAACTTAGGCCAAAAGCCTAAGTTGGGGGTGTGGTGAAAAGGAAAAGGAGAAGTCAAGAAGTGTAACAAAAAGTATCTACAACCCATGGTATTGTAGAACAGAATGGAAACCCTCCAAAAAGAAATTGTGGAATAAAAGTGCTAAAGGAATTGGGTTTCTAAGCAATACATGGAGAGTGAATAAAAGGATAACTTAGAAGCACTAGAAGAAAAAGTGATAAGGGAAGGGAAAAAGACGTTTTGAGAATACCACATCTCATGAGGATAAAGAAGTCATCAAGCCTAAATGACCATACCTTTGCACTTAACCCCATTACAAGCCTTGATAAGACCTTTTCGATCTTGAGTTAGCCGAACCAAAAGTTGATCGGAAAATAAGGGCAAACCTATGGGTGAAAACATGCATTGTGTTCCTCTTTTTGAGTGTGAGCATTGAATATGATTCCTAATCTTAAATTGATTAGTTTCTGTGTGTGAATATGGAATCATTCTTTGTGTGAGGGCCTTTAGATACTTTCATTGAGCTTGAACTTACATTAGTAGAAAGTATTGCGAACATGAGAATCTTTAGTAATAATATGTCACAACTTGAATCTTTGAGTACACAATTGAATGTTCGCATAAGTAGTTGGAAGTCTTGTTGTGTACATTCATGATTGAGTCTTGTATACCACTAATTGAGATACCCTTTTTTAACAACTGAACTTGAGTTTGCTTGAGGACAAGTAAATGTTTAAGTTGGAGTGTTGATGAGTCCACAAGTTGGACTCATTTAGGGCAATATTTTAAAAGAAAATGTGTCCTTCAATGCTTATTTTGTCTCAATATCTGATGAAAACCTTTAAGTTTCAGGTATTTGAAGTTTGAAGGAAAGCATGGACACTACTTTGCAAAAAGGAATGAAAAGGCTGAAAAGAAAAAGAAAATGAAGGCATGAGGATCGCTGAGTTCACTTGGCGAATCGCCGAAGGGTCTCACTTAGCCTTTTGTTCCAGTGTGCTGATCCCTGAAGGAAAGGATCAAGTCGGCGAAAAAAAGGAGCAGTCGCCACATCGCCGAGTAGTTTTGTGAAGCAGTACTTTGTCGCCCAATGACCCAGAGCACGACGATGCCGAAGGATGGTGCAAGACGGTGAGGAACTACACCAAAGGGCGAATCACCGAGTTGATCGGCGATTCCGACTAATGTCGCCGAATGATCCACTCCAGCACATATTTTTGAAAATTATAAATACTCATTGAGTATCAAAATTTGTAGTATCAGATTTTTCAATAGAGAACAATATAATTTTAGTACTTTTTATTTTTACTCTCAAGTTTGTAAGGGTTTGAAGACTTGAAGAAAATAAAAAGGGTTTCATCTCTTCCAATTTGAAAGTGGGTTTCATGGATTCTTCTTTCTTTGCTCAAATCAAGACTTATTTCTCTATACCCATTTGATTTCAACATCATTGAAGGTATAAATTTCTATCTCTTGATGTGTGGCTAAAAACCTCCATTCTTGGGGTGTGATTTAGCTAATATGTGGTGTTATTATTGTTGGGTCTTGCTTGCTGATAGGTTAGATGTATTTTAATGGTTATTTCACCTAGTGGTTGTAGTTTAATTTAATGGGTTTGTAGTTGCAAATACATAGCCACCCATGTGTTTTCAGCTTGCCCGAGAGGGAGGTTGCGAAACCAAGACCACTAGATTGATGGCCTAAGGAGTGGGTCGATATGAGGTTCGGCTCGAGAGGGTGATCCCTAGTCCCATATCTTAACACTCAGCTCGAGAGAGTGAGTGGGGTAAGGCATAGACTGGCCTTCATGCGGCAAATAGGTGTCAGAGAGGAACGCATTTGAAACGGGGTAAATTGCCCGAGAGGGAACTTATTTCCATCTAAAGCTTAGCCTAGTCACTATTATCTTGCAAATTTCCTATCGAAAGCATGTACCCAACTATTTATCTCAACTTGTATTGCGGTCACACCCCAATAACTCTTCCCCATACTTGATTTTCTTGTTATTTTTGTTGTTTTAGCTATACTTGTGACAAAACCCTAAAATTATTATTTGACACTTTTGTGTCCCAATCTTTAAATTTCAATGTTTTTAATCGTTACTATCTTTAGCTACGACTAGTTAGAACTAAATTTTATTTTTCTATTAATTCTCAAAACCGCTCCCTTCGGACACTACCCCAACCCTTGGTTTGTTACTATACTATTGCACGATTCATAGACACTCGTACTAGAAATTGTGTCATTGATTACGCAATATAAAACATCATTAGGTTCCTCTTTTGTCATTATTATCCATGTAGTGAATGAGTTTGTGACTAGAAGGCAATTGCATTTGATGTTAATGCTACTTGTAATGTTGTAGACTATTTGCATTATAGACATGAGTTGTTTTGCTTAAGGTGGTTAATTAAAAGTGAGTAGTTCCTTGTCTATGAGAAATAGGCTAAGGATGAGATTAAAAGATGGTAAATATGAATGAGGATCTAAAGTGACTTGCTTAGTATGGGTGGGATTATGGGATCTTACATGTGCATTGCACAAGCTTGCCTTGAGGTGGCTCATGAAGTGTTTCTCTCATATTATACTAAAACTAGATTGTAATGACTATGTATATATTCGTAATAGTGTTTCTTATGTTCACTAGTTGTGATTGTTATCTACCATGTTATAGTCTATGTCTTATTATGATGTCTCTTATGCTTATGACTTGTGTTTTCACACTACTTTCTAAATGATGGTTTAAACTTTAAACTAGCAAAGTACATGCTTTCAATAAAAATGTCCCTTTTAGCATGTTTTCAAAGGATTTTATGCATTGCTATCATACTTGGTGCATTATTGTACTAACCCATATTTCTTCTACATTTTTCACAATGTGTAGGGTTCGGTGATATCGACTTCCATCCTCGTGGCTAGGATCATAGTAGAAAAAGAAGAAGAAGTTTGGTGAGTCCTCATAGCATTTGAGGGCTTGACCATTATGCCCTTTAAGTCATTCTTTATGTTTTAGAATTTTGTAAGGGTTGTGTCCCTAAGATTGTATTCAAGTGTTATAGATTGTTTGTGACATAGTGTTGTACACTCCCACTTACTTTTATAAAAGACATCGATTGTAAAGAAAAGTTTTAAATTTCCGCACTATTTCCTGTGTTCTTATGTTATGATATGTTATGAGACTTGTATGAGGCTTTTCGTAGTCTTGTAAACATTGTATCAGAGCACAAGATTTTTGGGATGGTTTTAGGATGTCTCAGACCACGTCTAGTAGAGTCTTGTTCATAAATGTGAAGCGCGCCATATTTATGAATAGGAGGCTATTGGATGTTAGAAAAACTTCACTTCTTCATTCTCTAAGTCGTGCCATAGAGTTTAGCTTTATTAGGTCTTTCTCCTAATGTGTGCCCTATGATTTTTAGGATATGACTACTTCAAGGGCGAGCATTGTAAGGAATGAGGAAGACAATGTGGAGCAAGAGGTTTCCCTCCAAGCTCCTCCCCAAGCTCCAATTGTCTCTACAGGGGAGAATGTGACTAGTGAGAAGATTAGATATGGTTTTCAATTATTGACTCGAGTCGAAATAGAAACTCCAAATTTTTATGGGTTAAAGATGAAGGAAAATCCTCTAGATTTTATAGATGAGGCCTCTAGGGTGTTGAATTTTGTGGGAGTGACTCTGATAGAGAAGGCAGAATTGGCCGCTTACCAATTAAAGGATGTTACTCAAATATGGTTTAGTCAATGGAAAGAATCGAGGCCAGTAGAAGTGGGTCCCATGGTATGGGAAAGATTTAAGGATGGGTTTCTTGATAGGTTTTGTCCTTTAGAGATGAGAGAAGCCAAGATACTTGCATTTATTAACCTTCAGCAAGGTAGGATGGGTGTTGAGGAGTATGCTCAGGTGTTCGCTAGGTTATCAAGATATGCTCCACTTATATGGGCCGACCATAGGTCAATAATGAATAAGTTTGTGTCGGGATGATTTGATATCAAAAGAATGTAGTATGGTTATTCTTGAGAATGGTATGAATATTGATCGCTTTGTGATTCGTGCTCAAGGGATTGAAGAGGAGAAACTTGAAGAGAGGTCTAGAGAAACAAGAGGTATAGGTTTGGTGCTATTTCCCCTCAAAGAGTGTTTGATGGATATGGCTGCCCTAAGTTCGAACAAAAGTTTTACAAGCAAAGTTCTTCTAAGGCTTACCTAAGGGTTAAGAAAGAAAGTGTGTCAAACCCTAAGCCTCGAAGAGGGAGTACTAGTGAGACCTTGTGGCCTTTTTGTTCTAGGTGTGCTAGGAGACTGTTTGAGTAAATGCTTAGTGGGTTCCAATATTTGCTTCGATTGTAGTGAGTCGGGCCATAAGATAAGGCATTGCCCTAAAGTTGTTAAAAATGAAGTGGATAGTCCTCGTAGGTATCAACCCTACCCTTCATCCAGTCCTAGTGGTTCAAGTGCTAGAGCTCCAAAGCAAACTAGGTCCTTTGCTCTCCAAGCTAGAGGTGAACAAGAGTATCCTCCAAATGTTGATCCCGGTATGTGTTTCATGCTTATTTAGATTCTGGAAGTGCTTGTCTTTTGTGACTTGATAGATTTGACATGATGGGCTTTAATGTTGTCTTCAGTATGAATGGGTTTCATTATGGTTATTGTGGTTGTTGGTTGAACCCAACTTAGTCATGATGAGTTTTAGGGTGTGTTGGAAGATTTGATGAATAGAGTGTTTAAGTAATGCCTAGAGGTGTTGAGTGAGTAGATTCCTCTAAAAGAGGGTAGGAGTGTAATTCACCATGGTCTAGAATCATCTTGTGTTGTGAAGGTGAAAGTTTAGTGATGACTTGACCCAACCTTAGAGTTGAAAGGAATGGTGCTTAGAAAACACCGTATAGGCTTACTCCCAAAGGGGAGATAATGTGCTTAGATGGCAAAGTGGTTAGGTGTTCTTGATGTTCATAATTTGGTTTGTCTTGAAATTCTCACCTTTACAGGTGTATTGAGTTTGAGAAGTTTAGTTCTAGTTTGGTAGGCTCATATGAAATCTTGAGTGATGTTGGTAAGGTTGCTTGTGAGCAAGAATGCTTAAATGAGAACCTTTCCAATTTGGAAGTACTGGTAGAGGTCTTAGACTGGCAAGTTAAGAAATAGAAGAATGGTGAAAGTGTGAAGGAGTTGTCTTTGTGTGAGTGTGGTAGGTGAGGGTGCTACTTGGGAGGCCAAGTGCCAATGAGTTTTCCTGATATCCTTACCTCTCCTTCTATTCCTCCTTTAACTTGAAATGATAACTTTCCGTTGACTTGTTTCATGATTGTGAAGTTTTGGATGTTGTAGGTAGTTCCTCTAATATTTCCTTATTTCGGAATTCATGTGTGAATTATGTGTTTTCCAAGGTTTCCTTAAAATTATGCATGTTCTTGATTAAATCCATGTTTAGTAAGAAAATATTTTTTTATGATTGAAGTTCCTCATGTTGTTATGCATTAAGTATGAGTTGCCTATTTGACTTCATGAGTTGAGTTGATGAACATGCTTTAGTGTGCTTTTGAGAGTATTGGTATATTGGCTCCATGATATCTTGTTGAGCATTATTTTAGTTGGAGAAGTGAATTCCTCCTATAAAAATGAGAAATATTGAGTTTCGTCCATATTTGGGTTGTTAGATGTAGTTCCTACTCCCTTGTATTGCATTGATTATGTTCTGAGATGGAGCTGATGTTTGCTCCTTTGAATTGTGCATTATTTTGATCTTTCTTGCATTATAGGCTGCTAGTATTCAGTCTTTGATTCCGTTAAGTGTTTAGAAATATCATTCGAGGTCGAATCTTCCCAAGGGGGAGATATTGTAACACCCGGAAAACTAGTAGGTGAAACTAGAGCCTTACATGCGAGTTTTAGAGGTTGATGTGTGAGTTAATGTTGTAAAATGGCTTTCCGAACTTAGAATGAGGGGTTTAGGGGTTAAACGTCAAGGTACGACTCCCTAAAGACCAACCAAAGGAGTCCTTGGGGAGAACCCTAATACAACCCAAAAACTTCCCAAAAAGAAAGTCACCCACGGAGGGACCTACGCCCCGTAGGGTAGTCCACGCTCTGTGGGTGGTGCATTGTGGACCAAGGACAAGTTGAGGAGCTGCAGACCCCAACCCACTAGTGACTAGTATGGACCATGGGTCCATCCACGCCCCGTGGGTGGGGTTCGTGGATGGGGCCTGTAATGATGCCTCAAAGTCGACCAAGGTGAGTTTGTTTTAGGTAATTCCTAACTTAATTATTTTAGTGTGGGGTCATTTTATATTATTTTAATAGACTTTTATAACTACTTTTAAGTCATTAAACAACCCTTTTACACTTCATAATGCCCAAGTCCATAACTAACTTTACCCCCAAAGTCTTCTCCCAAAAACTCTGTAGAAGAAGAAGAAGAAGATCAAGCTAGAGCTTGAAGAAGGGGCTTTTCTCTCACGATTTTAATTGGATTTCTTCATCTAAGGTATGGTAGTCTTGATTCATGGAATGCTTTAATCCATGAAGCCCTCAAACTTTCAATTTCAAGTTAGAAAATTCTACAAAACCTAGGGTTTTCACTCCAAGTCATCAATTGTTTCTCCAAATGTTTTCAATGATTTAATTATCTTATATTATGGTGTAATTTCTTTTTTATGGTGGTTTTATGATAAATTCTCCCATGAATCCATGAATTTCTCTAACTTCTCAAATTGGATCTTAAAGTGTGGGTACTGACTTATATAAGTAGAATGTTATAGAATCATGAATATAATGGATTGATTACTTGAATTATGTATTAATTAAGGAATTTCTATGGTTTTGATGTTTAATTTTCTCCAAGAACCCATGAACCCCCATGTCCCCAATTTGTGACTATGTGATGTGGGTGAGTTGTGGGGAGATGAATATTATGAGATTTTCTTGTAGTAATTTAGTTATTTGAATCATGTTACCATCTATATCTAATGTAGTAATTCTTTGGTTGAATATGATCTATAACCTTGAAGGGTAAAACTTGAGTATTAGCTATGTGTATGAGACTTGTGTGTATACAATTAGATTGCTTTGAGAGTAAAGTGAATATATCATAATCTAATTGTTGTGTTGATTGGATGATTATCCTCACATACACACTTAGGTATGGCTAGCATATAATCTGAAAGGTTTGTCACATATAGTGATTCTAAGGGTTGAAGACTAGTCTCCCCTATTGAATCTAAGAGCTTTAGCATGAGTTGGTTGGATTGAGTGTCAAGACACCCTTCCATAAATTATCAATTTAAGTCAAGACTTAATATAAACTCAACTGGGAATTATGCTTAGCACCGAGTGGATATTGATATGAGATGGAAGCCCTCACGTTAGTAGAGGCCGGGTTTCTAGTAGAAATCTCTTGAGATGGGAGTTCTTACGTTAGTAGAGTCCAGGTTTCTAGGAGCAATCTCATGGAATGGAAGCCCACACGTTAGTAGAGGCCGGGTTTTATAGTAGCAATCCCCATCATCCCATAAACTATGTGCCCACATAGGTTACTTAGCTATTGGTTTCACCCAAGCTAAGAGTTTGGTTCTACCTTAGGCAAGTAGGACAATCCCTTTTCGGTGTGGGGGAGACACCGGATTTCATGAATAAGCTCTCATGGTCTATGTCGGTTATAGATAATTCCCACAAGGTCAAGTCTAGGATGTACTATGGCTATTCCATAAATTCTACTTAATGTGGGTGGGGGTATGGGACTTCATCCATGCATTGCTCTAGTAGGTTTTGAGAGTAGTTATGGTAGGTTCCTCTTTTGTCATGATTATTCATGTAGTGAATGAGTTTGTGACTACAAGGCAATTGCATTTGATGTTAATGCTACTTGTAATGTTGTTTTCCTTAAGATGGTTAATTAAAAGTTAGTAGTTCCTTTTCTATGAGAAATAGGCTAAGGATGAGATTAAAAGATTGCAAATATGAATGAGGATCTAAAGTGACTGGCTTGGTATGGGTGGGATTATGGGATCTTACCTATGCATTGCACAAGCTTGCCTTGAGGTGACTCATGAAGTGTTTCTCTCATATTATACTAAAACTAGATTGTATTGACTATGTATATGTTCGTAATGGTGTTTCTTATGTTCACTAGTTGTGATTGTTATCTACCATGTTATAGTCTATGTCTTATTATGATGTCTCTTATGCTTATGACTTGTGTTTTCACACTTCTTTCAAAATGATGGTTTAAACTTTAAACTAGCAAAGTACATGCATTCAATAAAAATGTCCCTTTTAGCAAGTTTTCAAAGGATTTTATACATGACTATTATACTTGGTGCATTATTGTACTAACCCATATTTCTTCTACATTTTTCACAGAGTGTAGGGATCGGCGATATCAACTTCCATCCTCGTGGCTAGGATCATAGTAGATCAAGAAGAAGAAGTTTGGTCAGTTCTCATAGCATTTGAGGGCTTGACCATTATGTACTTTAAGTCTTTCTTTATGTTTTAGACTTTTGTAAGGGTTGTGTCCCTAAGATTGTATTGAAGTGTTATAGATGGTTTGAGACATAGTGGTTGTAGACTCCCACTTAAACTTTTGCTTGTCCTCAAGTAAAACTCGAGATCAATCGGTTCAAGAAGGATGTCTACAAACTGTGCTTCTTAAGACTCAACATGAATGCAGACAAAAGGTTCAAACTACACATACAATGCTCAATTGTGCATTCAAAGATTCAAGTTCTAACTCACCAATATAAAGTGTACTCAAGCTCACAATGCTTGCTTCAAATGCAAGTTCAAGCCAAACAAAGATACTCAAATGCCATCACAGCTAAGATGATTCCATATTCACACAAAATTCCTCAAAAATTGAAGGTCCTGGAATCACATGGAACTCTCACACTCAAAAAGACGAACACATGAATCACTCTACCCATAGGCTTGCCCTTATTTTCCATTCTAACATTCATTTCAACACACTGAAGGTCACAAAGGTCTTTTCAAGGATTGTAATGGGGTTGAGTGTAAAGGTATGGTCATTTAGGCTTGGTGGCTTCTACCTTCATGAAGTATAGCTTGAAACTTACTTTGTTTTCTCCTTCTCTTTCACATTCAAACATGATCATAATCCACCCCATTATTCAACTAAACATGAATCACCGGATAACCCATTTTTTTTATTCTCGTACACTTTATTTCACCACCTTTGCTATTTTTTTATTTTGTTAGTCTTTTTCTTTCTTTCTTGTTTTTCATTTTTTACATGGAGGGGTTCCATCTTTTTCAAAACAATCCATCAAAGGGGGAATTTTTCACACTTCGTGACTTTCCTTCTTTTTAACCATACCCCAACTTAGGCTTTCAACTTAACTTGGCTATTCAAACGAACCAATACTTCATGAAGGTTATGGGTGATGGGATAAAGAGGTAAAAGTTGTTCAAGTCACTTCCAAGAAAAGGATAGGCTCAAAAGGTTCCAAACAAGGTTCACACATCTCACAAGGTTGGCCACAAAGAGGTATATTGTCAAATTGGCTCAGCCTCAAAAAGTTTCACCTAAGATCATTTCAAGTGGTTGCTTCTCTCAATTAATCAGACCACACCACAAAAGGCATTGGTACAATTATCAAACAAGACTCCACACTTTCGAGCTAGCGTGCAATGTTCATTAGAGGAGACTCAATCAACAATCAGCAAGTCAAAATGAGATGCTAGATGTTCACATATTGCCTATGTAACTTAGTTTGCCTCATCGTACCCGCACATTTATTTTGTTCAATTAAGAGCATTATTCAAGTAATCTGTATTGACCACAACCGACACTCAAATTTGCACAAGAACAACCACAATCATAGACAAAAGAGGTGGCAAAAATTTAAAACTTGGTTCGAAACCATTATCATATCAAAACAATGGGCCACAATTTACCAACAACCACAATCAAATGAAACAAAATAAATATATACCAATAAGCTCCAATATTCACAAAACACAATGGTAAAAATAAAACCAGTATTCACAAAACAACAACAAGAGGTAGGTAAGGAAATACCTCACACCACCAACAATAAAATGCAGTTGTCCTCAAATGCAACTTAACATAGAAAATAGTCTGAAAAGTAATAGAGAAGAGGAAATGAGAATAATCCTGCCATGCCAGGCCTGGGGTGAAGTCTGCATATCCACAACTCCATCTATCTTGGCATCAATGCCCGGTATCTAAGCATCCTTGGCTCCACTAGAGCCCACCAGGGAAAAATCCTTCAAATAGGCATGTATAGTTGTATGCACTATGACTCCCTCTAGGTATGCCAAATCATCATAGACAGTTGCATTAGTCACACGTAGATACTCCTCATCTGTCTGAGCCTCAGACTCAGTAGCAGTATCATCAACTCTACCCTCATCTCCGATGGTAGTTGGAGGCACCTTAGAACAAGCTGGAATATCTGCATTTGGCATGTATGGAATCTCCACAGTACAAAATAGTGAAGTAAAATCAGTGGACTTCAGATGGTCCACATCCTTTCTCAATCTAGTAATGTCGGCCTTCACGGTATCAGGGGCTCACTAGCCCTTCTCACACTTCGCCACTCTCATAGATAGGGCATCCAAAGCAAACTTGTAATCCCTTATCTCATCCCTATGTGGGGCCAAGGAAGCCACTATTACCCTCTCTACCATCCTAGGCATAGGAGCCTCAACCCGGGAGGCATGCACATCAGTAGAATGGGCTAAGTGGCCCATCTTGTAAAGCATGGCCTGGGTGATAAGGGGTCGGAAAGCAGTAGCACCAACAGAAGATCTAGGGGGAGGGTGTGCAGTAGATGTGCTAGGAGTCTCAGACGAGGGAGGTATAGATTTACCTGAGGTCCTAATAGCCTGAGTGGGAAACACTTTCTCTGCACGTAACATATAAACATCAACCTCCGGGGATATGTCCACCAGGGCTTCCCTCCTCTTGTCAGCCTCGTCATGCATGTACTCGGCCTCTATACACCGAATGTCGGTAGAAAAAGTGGGTGTAACTTTGACATCGATCTGCTCATCTCTGGGAACATGGGCCCATCGACATAACTTTATGATCAGCACCGAGAACGAGAGCAACGTCTGACACTGCTTTGCCCTAATGCCCATATCCTGCTCAATAATAAATCCTAAATTTAGCCTCTTCCTTGCTATGATAGACCAAATACAAGACGCCTTTGGGTGGTGGAGAATGGACTCATTCTGTGATGGCATGATGGTGCTGGTGATGAACCTGAACCAATATCTAGTGGCAATGTTTATGTCCGTATTCTCAATCTAGGCACCGACCTCTATCCACCTCAGGGTGGCATCAGAGATAAGGGGGGGCAACCAACCTTTTAAGTCATCCAAAGTTTGTGTCTTGATCATGCTCTGGCAGTCATGCATAAAGTCGAAAGCGCATCCAAATAAAACATTTATGTCATTGCTGCTGCATTTTACCTTCTTTCCTCAGACCACAGTAAAATCCACTGACTTGAAGGCACGAGCCTTCTTCTTTCCCTTCGGCACCAAATCGTCGTAGGCTGAGTAGAATTCCTAGACCTAATTAGGAATGTTTGTGCCACGGGGTTTGGTGGAAAATATCGAATCTGTGGAATCGGAAAGTGTCCCGCACCTCTAAATGTCTGCCCACCATACCATCGGTTAACAGTCTATTCTCTTCTAATATGGTCCTCAATCCCTCAGCCTTTAGATGGATTAGTGACCGGGGAAGAGGACCCTATACTGCAGATAATGGGACCACTGTCTATGCTGGAGTTGTAATTGGAGGAGAAGGAGGGGTTTGAGGCATCGGGATCCTAGACGGATCATTCATCGCCTTGGAGCAAAGCTCTACTCTCTGGGTCTATAATAGCTGGTCATCCTTAGGCTCAAAGATGAAAGCCTGAGAATCCTGTGACTCCCCCTCACTGCCAGATGTGGTGAGGTATGTCTCATAGACTCCCTCACTGTTGGAGCAGGCCTCTGATGTATAAATCACGGGCGCCTTACCCTTACCTTGGCCTTTTCCTCCCCTGGCAGGGAGTTGTGCTGCCTTTCCTTGGGATACAGCTGCATCCTCATCTATAGTGATACCTCGTGCCGTTTCCAAGGTGGCATGTCTCTACCGGAAACTTCAGGTCTAGCCATTTGTGCAAAACAACATAGGAACACTTAGAAAAATTCAAGAAACTAAAATGCGGGAAGACTCGCCGAACCGGTCAGCTAGTCACCGAACTACTTTTGCGAGCCAAGTCGGGCTCACTGAAAGTTCAAAAACTAAATTTTCTAAAATTCAAAGCTGATCGGCAATGTCTATGGCCATTCAGAGGATCATTGTAACGACCCGGAAATTTATAGGTTGAACTAGAGCCTTAACATTCGGGTTAGTGTGACTTTAAGATGATTTCTAGGCTGTTTTACACCTAAAATGAGTAGGGAAAAAGCCTAGGGTTCAAGCAACGGCCTAAGCTAGAAAGATAGAGTGAAGGAGACCTTTTTCTTTGATGGACTTAGTTGGCGATGGGGTTGTTTGATTGCCCAAAGGGCTTGGCAAGTCACCCTTGTGCCATTCGGATCGCCTAGTGGGCTGTCCCCATGACCTAGCTACTGGAAATTTAGGCGAGCTAGGTTGGGGCTCGCCTAACATGTTGGCGAATCGCCTAATGGTCCCTTACATCACCTAATGAGCTTCCCATTTAGGGAGCACTCTGGAAAATCGGGCGAGCCAAAGGTCCACTTGGTAAGTCGCCTAGTGCCCTTGGCGAGCCATGAGGTTCAAAGGGCGAGGTAAGTCGGGTAGGGTGTAGAATTTTAAGTTGAAACATTAAGGGTCCTTAGTTCTTTTCCAAAGTTGAGTCCACATTATTTTATTCCTTTCCTAGTATGTATATAACCTTTTTAGACTTGAATTCCTTCAATTAAATCACTTTTTAAGAAAACCCAAATCAAATCGAAAGAGTTCTTCCTCTCAAAAATTCTCTCTCTAGAAGTTCCCAAAGAAGAAGAAGAAGAAATGGTAGTTAGGGTTTGTGGATTCAAGGTATTTCTTCCTCAAATTTCTTGGAGATTCACAAGCACGTTATGGTAGTCTTCATCCTTGACTTAGTTTCTTTCAAGGAGCCGATTTCAAAGATGATTTCAAATCTTCAAAGTTCCCCAAAAACCTTAGATTTCAATCTATGCATGGGTTCAATTCCAAAACGTTTTCAAAAGGTTTTACATGATGAATTATGAATGGATTGCTGAATTATTGATGAATTATGGTCAATTTCTTCTATGAACCCATGTTTTCCCCAAATTCTTAAGTTGTGAATTATGATTGGGAATTGATTGATCATGAAAGAATGTTGAATTGTTTATATTTATATGGAATTAGTTATTGAATCATGTCAATTTCCTTATCTACTGTAGTATCTTAGATTTTGGAGTTGATGTTGGTTCATAGTCCTAAGGGGCAATTTCATGAAGGAAGATGTATGATTATGATGTAAAGTATATATGTGTGATCTCAATGAAAGTGTTACGATCATGTTTAGAATGTAATCGTGTTATGATTGAATGTTATTTCCCAATTAACGCCTATGAATGATGAGGCTATATGTGAAAGGTTATTCTCACATACACAGACTGATGAATGACTAATGAATGAAGTCTCAATAGTATTCGAATGAATGATAATGACATGTTGTGAAAGGACTTTCACACAATATGGGATTCTTAGTTGAAAGGCTATACTCTTCTTTGAATCTATGAGCTATCTAATGTATGAAGGTTGGGTTTGAGATGGATGCTCATTCGGGAGTTGAGGCGGGGTATCTAGTAACAATATTTTATCCCATAATGATGACTAAAGTAATGAATGTTAAGTACTGTGTGGGGAATAATACTAAGCACCGAGCGGATATGAATTGAGATGGATGCCCATCCGGGAGTTGAGGCTGGGTATCTAGTAACAATCTCTTGAGATAGATGCTCATCCATGAGTTGAGGCGGGGTATATAGTAGCAATCTCCCTATCCCATAACTACGTGCCCACATAGGTCTAGCTAGTGGATATACCTAAGCTAAAAGTAATGGTCCTACCTTAGGAAAGTAGGAATCCCTTATTCGGTGAGGCTGACATCGAGATTCCATGAATTGCTCGCATGGTCTTTGTCGGTTAAGGCTTACCCCCACAAGGAATGTTAATGAACTATGGCTTCTCAAGAATACATTACTTATTGTGGGTGGTATTATGGGATGCCATCTATGCATTGCACAAGTAGGCTTTGAGAGGGGTTATGGTGTGTTCCTTTATGTTATAATGGTAAATGAAATGAATATGCTCTTATGATGATGCTAATGGAGAATGTTGACTTATGTATTTAATGTAATGATACATGTTATACTTGGATTGTATTATAAGTTACTTCCTTGTCATGACTTAATGGATATGAATGTGCCTTGTCTATGGTGGCTTCAAAGGAGTACTTAGTGTGAGTAGTAGTATGGGATGCTACTCATACATTGCACAAGTATGACTTAGAGTTTCCCTAGGTGATGGTCCTAATATGTTGATGTGACTTATGGAATGTTTATGTCTCTTGTGTATGAGTATTGTGCAAGGATGGAAAGGAAGAATAGTAAGTTCACTTTTGGTGGCCTTAAGTGGTACCTAGTGTGGATGGTGGTATGGGACGCTATTCATACATTGCACAAGGTATGGCTTGGGGTTACTTGAGATGAAATCTTAAGGTAATGAAATGTCTTATATGTTGATTATGTCTCTAATATGATGAAATGACTTGTATATTGGTTATGGCTGTATATTATGCCTCTTATGCTTATGTTCATGAAGTTTTCTCAACATGGCATATATCATGACTTTAAAATAAAATGTCCATTTTAAGCATGGTTTTTGATGGCTATCATACTTAGTACTTAATTGTTCTAACCCATATTTTCTTTACCTCTATGAAGTGTAGTGATTGGTACTCGATTTGATTCTCTCTAGTCGAAGCTTGGATTGAGATTCCTCCAAGACTAAGTGGTATGTCCTCATAGATCGAGCACAAGTGTTTTAGATGTTTTTTTCCTTTCATGTAGTAGACATTTGTTAGTCTTTTAATTGTAAAGGGTCGTGTCCCTACTTTAGTTTTCAAGATACTGTTTTAGATGGCCTTGTGAGACAATAGACTTCTGCTATTTTCGAATGTTTTTAAAGGAAGTTTTGATTGTATGGATTTAAATAAGTTTTAATTTCGTATCATTTTCCTTATATCGAATGTTATGAATGCTATGAGGCTTGTATGAGACTTTTCGGAGTCTTATATGTCGTGTCGCTTCCGGGGTGTAGGCTCGGGTCATGACAATCGCCGACATCAATCAGCAAACTAAAAGTAGTTTGCCGACAATTACAATATATTCTAAGGAATAGGGGCATAGAAGGGCGATCTAGAAGTACTTTCGGCGAGTCGCCGAATGAACTCGGCGAGCTCAATCGTATCGCTGAAAGTTGTAGATAAAAAACTCAATATTTAGATAAATGAAGGGCGATCTAATGGGACTTAGGCAAACCACCGAACCCTTCGGCGAGATGGACCTACCTCGTCAAATGGCCCAACGTGATAATTTTTCACCCCATACTTCAAAATCCAACCTTCAGCCCACCAAATCAAAATTAAACACCTACACTATGAAATTAAAGCAAGAACCATAATACCCATGCCCTAGGGGTACTCAGACTTCCCCCCGATTTGGCCAAAATTATCAAATTAAAGTCTATTGCCCTTAAGAATGACGTCAACCACTCCATCATTGGGAAAAACATGACATTTAGCACAAATCTTGGGTTACTCAGACTTCATCCCGCTAGACCCAACACATATTCAACACAACCCAACAGTTTCGACTAGATTTCAACAAGCAAAGACACAAGAATCAACAATTTAAATTCAATTAGGCATGAATTCATTTAAAATAAGTCAAACAAACACACACATGATGATTACCCAATGATATTCAACAACAAAATACCGATTGAATTCAAGTTCAATCACATATAGAGTTTGGGGCTGGAAAAACCAACCTGTATGCCAAAAAAGGACTTGTAAATCTAGGCAACAAAGTGAATCAAAATTCCATCCCCAAGCAAAGATCCCAATACAACAAAGGTAAAAATGCAAAAATATTTAAGAACTAATATCAGGGAGAGAGTACGCGAGTTGAAAAGGTGAGAAAATGAAGGATTTTTTAATTTAAAACCGTTTGGCCCTTTTAAAACCATTCAGTTCGCGCGCCAGTCGATGGTATAAGTCGGGCTCGCCGACCCACTCGGTGATACGCCGAGTGGTCATTTGGCTTGCCAAGTTTTACATAACTCCCAGTAATTTGGGGGGTCAAACAGACGACAAAGTTGGGCTCACCGACCTATTTCGCGAGTCGTTGACTGAGCCTTTGTCTCGCCGAGTTTTATAGAGTTCCCCATCAAGCTTGGTGGTTCCAACGGCGGTCCAAGTCGAACTCGCTGACCTCTTCGGTGAGTCACCGACTAGACTTTTAGCTCACTTAATTGCCACTCAAAAACACTTCCAGTTTTCAACCTGCACAATCAACACCCGTTATTCAAAAACAACATTTAAAACATCAAAAATTTGGGTTTCCTCCCAATAATATCCTTATTTAATGTCGTGACACGATGGAAATACCAACTCAAACATCATTTTTGGGGTTGGACGTTGTGTCACTAGGCAACCCCCTCTTTTTGTCGTGGATTCAATTGAGTCGAGATTTGACCCATTTGTGTCTTCAATTATTTAATAGAGACTGAATGAGAAGTCACCATTTGATTGAGAGTTGATACATCCTCCTTCATGTCTTTCAACACTTTGTCCAAACCTTCTACCTTATTGAGAATGCGTGCAAGCATGTCTTCCATACGGAAGTTCTCCGGGTCAGCTCTTTGCTCTTTAGGCTTTTGGCGTTCATAAGGTAGGACGTATCTATCCTTGTCACCATCCATTTCGTTCCAAGTAGCATTACGTTCACGCCATTCCCTATCATGATCTCTCCATCCATCATCTTTATTGCAGCCCAAATTTCCACTTGGCCTTGGGTAATTTGAACAAAATCTTCAATCTTGATTTGCAAGGAAGTTCACTTCCTTATTATACAATGCTCCAAATTGTGCTTCTTCGGGGTTTACTCCACCAACACCCACAACATTTACACTCTTCAACCCACTACCCATCACATTTTTCGACAATTAATCAAGCAAGGTCACCATTTTTTCCATATTTTGGTCTGTCTCTTGATCTTTCTCAATCTGGTCTTTTGTCATTCTAAAAGTGAGACGAGACACCTGGTCCTCATAAGTGTACCACACATTATTTATCTTGGTCATGCCATCAAGGAGTTGAGACTCTATTTCATAGGGTTGTTGCATTATACCTCCGGGAATAAGTTGATTTGCAACTCCTTTATTCACCGAGTCAAGACTCCTAAAGAAGTATTGTAGCAATATGTGGTTCTGGAATCCATGAGTAGGACATTAAAGTACCAACTTCTGAAATCTCATCCACGTCTCCTGGATAGGTTCACCGTCCAAGCATTTGAAACCTTGGATACTATCTCTGAGCGTCATCATCTTTGATAGGGGAAAAATCTCACATAGAACGCTCTGGCCAGCTCATCCCAATTGGTGATGGAATCCCTCGATAACTTAGCTAACCATTTGGTAGCTTCACCTATCAAAGAGAATGGTAACAACCTGAGATAAACTGATTCTTTTATATTTTCTTGAATGGGAACAGACCACAAACATCCACGAAGATCTGAATATGCTCATGGAGGTCTTCGTGGGCCAGCCCTCCGTATAATCGTTTCATTTGGAGGAGTTCTAGCATTGTGCTCGTACCATGGAAGACAACATTCCCTTTAACAGGAGATAGACGTATTGCACCAACACCACCCAATTGCATTGGGTCATTCACATCATTAAGATTCCCAACATCGTCTTGGTGGCCCACTTGGCTACCATTACTCCCGTTCATGCTCATCTCTTCCTCTGTTCAAATCAAGCAACTCAAACACAAACCAAAGTAAGTCAATTCAAGTACAACCAAAATGATCACAATTTAACTTCAATAATAGAATTCTAAACAACACAACTCCTCGACAGCGGCGCCATTATGATTTAACGTCTCAAATACACCTCATTCGATTCTAGGTGTAGACGATCGTTATCTAGTATAAAACCCAAGGAAGAGTTGGGGTCGAACCCACAGGTAGTGGTACGTATTTAAATTTAGTTATGAAGTAATAAAGTTGTCTAAGCGGTTATAGGAATAGAAATTATCGTAAATATACAAAAAAGTCTAAAGGGGTGACAACGAATGTCAAATGGGGGCTTTTGATTTGCAATTATTAGCTAAAACAAGTATGAAAATAGGGGAAACAATAATATTAAGAGGGATCCTCGGGATGTGATCGATTATAAGCTAATTTAGCTATATAGGTAATTGACATTTAACAATAATTTGCTGAATTATTGTGGATAGGCTGGACTATAAGAGAAATACTTTTCTCTGAAACAACTATTATGAATCAGGTGATTTCTCTAGAACATCGACAAGCTTGACAAGATAAACAACCCACAACCTTAATTTATCCACTCTCTTGAGCTAGGTAGGTAGGAGTGGATTTAGGATTCACTCTCTCGAGGTAAACCCATATCAACCCAATACCTACAATTATTAATCAAAAGCTTTGGTTCCAAAACTTCTCTCTCAAGAAAGCCAAGAACTTTTTGCTAGAATTGCATTTGCAACTACAATCAATAGATTAAAACATGGGTAATGATTAAACCCACATTAAAACAACAATTTCATCAATAAACAACAATACCCATAAGATAATTAGACAAATAAACACATGATCACACCCCAAGAATTGGTGTTTTAGCTACACATCATAAAAAGAGAAAAACGATTACCAAATACATTAGCCATGATCTGGGTAAAGGTTCTCAAGTCTTTACAATGGTCCAAATTGAGTAAATTCAGAAACCCACTTGCAAATCCTCAAAATTAAGCTTAGAACTCCTCAATGTCTACAATGAAAACTCAAAAACTAAGAGAAAACTCCAACACTTTAACTTGGGGATCAAAACTCTTAAGGGGAACTACAAAAAACTCCTAAAATTTCATTTAAAATTCAAATTTATAGTCACCCAATTTTTGTCCTGAAAAGCCATTGGGCGAAATAAGTCAGGCCTCGCCGAAAAGGTCGGTGATCCGCCCTTTGCTCCAATCCATCACCAGTTTGCATTGGTGTCCAAGTTAGCTAGGGTTTCTTCCGTTCACACTCATGTCATCACTTGTTCAAGAGCAACCAACAACACACACAACAAAGTAAATCAATTCAACTACAAACAACATTAGATCACACCTAAACTTCACTACAAGAATTCTAAACACCGCTCCCCGGCAGTGGTGCCATTTTTTATCATGCTCAACTATACTTCATCCAATTCTAAGTGTAGGCGATTAGAATCTTGTATAAACCCAACGAAGAGTTGGGGTCGATCCCACAGGGAGTGATACAGTAGATAACTCAATTACGAAGTGTTCTAATTGGTTGTAGGAATATAATTTATCGAAGGGATTAAAGTAAATTGTAGGGGTTGACAACTTGTGTCAAATGGGGGGGGGGGGATTAGGATTGTCAATTAACAACTACAAAAACAAGGGAGCATTCAAGTAGAGAGGGATCCTTGGGAATGTGATCAATTAATTGTCAGTTTCACTATACGGGTGATTATTAATTACTTAAAGTCGCTGAATCATTTTGGGTAGGATAGACTTTAGATGCAATAGCAATCTCTCGATCAACTATCATGACTCAAGCAAGTTCTCTCGAACCTCAACAAGCAGAACAATTATGAACAACCCAAAACCTCAATTAATCTACTCTCTCGAGTTAGATTGGTAGGACCAAATTAAGATTCACTTTGTCAAGCTGAATCCACAACAACCCAATCACTACAATTATCAATTGATAACTTTAATTCTAAAACCACTTTCTCAAGCAACCATAGAATACTAGGCTAAAACTGCATTCGCAACTACAATTCATGAGTTAAAACTCAGTTATCAATCAAACCCACTTCAAAAAAAAAATCAGTAATTACTAACACCCATAATTAATTGAGACAATTAATCACAGAATCACACACCCAATAATGGGGATTTTAGCCACACATTATAAAAAGCAGAAAAAAATTACCAACTATGTTCTCCATGAGCTGGGTAATGAATTCCAAATCTTCACAATGCTTCAAATCAACTAAAAATCAAAACCCACTTAAAATTCTACTCAAAAACTCTTAGAACAGTGTTTGGGATCAAAAACTCAAGGTAAGAACTCTCAAACATTGAGAATATTCACTCCACGTTATGGAACTAAAAGAAACTCCTCTTCATCATTTAAATGTGATGTGCCAAGTGTATCTCTTCATCGCCTTCCTAGCCTTTCTCTTCATCATTCAACTTCTGTAACTTTAGGCGATCAAAGTTCTTGTCACCGATCCATTCAACGGTTCGCCGAAATGTCATTTCCATCGACGAGTTGGCTTTTCCCCAGGGCTAGCACACTAAAACTTTTGGCAAGCTAAAGTACCACTCGGCGAGTCACCAAGTGGTCTTGGCGATCGTTAGCTTTTCTTGTTTTTAACTTTTTGAGTCGTTCCGCTGCTTTTGGCCCGGTAATTTCCTTCCCTTGCTCTTTTGCATTCATTGCTGCAAATTAACACTTAAACATCAATTTAGATCTTAAATTATGCATTGATGACAATTAAACATTGAATATTAAGCCCTAAATGATTCAAAATCTCAGACTCATTAGCAGACTATCCAATCTTGAACTTAACATGAAACTTAGAGTGAGGTGAAAATCTAACGTGCCCTTTCAAGGGCAGATGACCCAACTTGAACTTAACGTGTTACTTGGGGGGATGTGACAATCCAACGTGTCTCTTTAAAGGCGGACGACCCAATCTTGAACTTAACATATCATTTAGAGGGATGTGACAGCCCAACGTGTATCTTTGAAGGCGAATGACCCAACTTGAATATTACAAGTCAATTAGAGGGATGTGACAACCCAACGTGTCTCTTTAAAGGCAGACGACCCAATCTTAAACTTAACGTGCCATTGACAACCCAACGTGTCTCTTTAAAGGAGGACGATCCAATCTTTGATATAACATGCAACTTAGAGGGATGTGACAACCCAACATGTCTCTTTAAAGATGTCATGACCCAAGCCTACACCCCGGATGTGACACGGCGTACAAGACTCCAAAGAGCCTCATACAAGCCTCATAGCATTCATAACATAAGACATTAGAAATGATGCGGAATATAAAACCTTTATTATCAAAGTCTTTTCATAAAAATCAAATGGAAGTCTAGACATTGTCTAATTAACCATCTAATACAATCGAGCATCAATAAGGGTCACAACCCTTTTCATCATAGTCTCCAAAAGAGAATGTAAGAAAGAAACTATAAATGAACAACTCTCTTCCTCGAACCATGAGGGCTCACCAAAAGGGTGGAGAGAATCAGTCCAAGCTTGACAATAGGAGAAGCACACCTCAACAACCGGGCCCTACACTTATAGAAAGATGTAGAAAATATGGGTTAGAACAAGAATTTCACTAAGTATGATAGTCATGCAAAAAACATGCTAAAAAGGACATTTTATTTGAAAAGCATGCATTTAACAAGTTTGAGAATCATCATGCACTTTTAGTATAAAACCTAGTCACAAGCATGATCATCACATAAATCAATATAACATAATAGAACCATCTCTTACGTAACCCTAAGTTATACTTGTGCAATGTATGAATGGCATCCCATAATACCACCCATACTAAGTACCACTTTAAGGTGACCCTCACATATTTACCATTCTTCATTCCCGTCTTTAGTTATTACTCAAAAACAAGGAATATTCACATTTAATAAGTCATGACAAGGAAATCAACTCATAATAACAATCCAAGTTAAGCATTCATCATTACATATAGCCTTTATGTCAAATTCTCATTAGCATCATTATAGCACATTCATTTCATTATACATTATGACATTTGATAAACAGACCATAGCCACTCTCCAAGCCTACTCATTTAATGCATGAATAGCATCCCATACTACCACCCACACTTCATAGAACCTCTTGAGTAACCATAGTACATAACTCACATGTTGGGAATAATCCCTAACCGACATAGACCATGTGAGTAGATCATGGAATCCGGTGTCTATCCCACAACGTAAAGGGTTGGTCTACTTCCCTAAGGTAGGACAGGTAACATTTTAGCTTAGGTGGATCCACTAGTTAATAACCTATGTGGGCACATAGTTATGGCATAAGGAGGTTGTTACTAAAAACCCAACCTCACATGGGGAGAGCTTCAACCTCATAATATCCACTCGATGCTAGGCATTAAATTCCCATAGAGTAGTTAATTCTCTTTTAACATTCTTACACATGAGAGGATGCCATTGGCCTACCGACCCAAGGTACATTAATAAACACATGAAAGGGTGCCATAAGCCTACCGATTCAAGGTACATCATTAGAATAGCTCATTGAATCCTCATGAAAGGGTGTCATGTGCCTACCGATTCAAGGTTCATCATTGTCATACATGAAAGGGTGTCGTTAGCCTACCAATTCAAGATACATCATTACACACATGGAAGGCTGCTATTAGCCTACCGATGCAAGGTACATCAGTAGAATACTGCATTAATCATTCATGAAAGGGTGCCATTGGCCTACCGATTCATTTTGGTGAGAAAAGCCTTTCACATCATGTCATCATCATTCACTAGTGTATAATTGAGAATAACCTTTCAACAACACAATAATTACTTCATAGTCATGATCACATTACTCTCCAAATACTCATAAAGTATGTACATGAACATCATAATCATGATTCCTCAACCCATCTAGGGTTACTACATTAGATATGGAAACAACATGTTTCAAATAGTCCAATCACTACAAGCACATTCTCATGATATTCATCTTTCTATACTTCACGCACATCACAATTCACAAATTGGGGGACATGGGTTTACGTGGTTTCTTGGGGGATATTTAATATAATAAACCATAGAAACTCCCTAATTAATACATAATTCAAGTAATCAATCCATAATATTCATAATTCATTACATTATAATCACATTCAACCAATACCCACAATTAAGATCCAATTTGGAAGAATTGGGGAAAATCATGGATTCTTGAGGAATTCATCGTAAAAATAGTAAATAATCATCAATTTAATCATATTATAAATAAATTAAACCATTAAAACTTTTTTGAAGTGAATCCATGACTTTGAGTAAAACCCTGGCTTTTTGGGTAAAATTTCAAGTTTGAAATTGGATTGAAGGGACTCTATGGGTGAAGGCTACCCATAGATGAAAATCTACCATACCTTCATGGAGTTTTCCCCTAGTTTGAGAAGAAAGACCTTGGTTCTACAAGCCCTAGCTTCCATTTCTTCTTCTTCTTCTATGGAAACTCTAGAGAGAAATTTTGGAGAAGATGAACTCTTTTGGGTTTGATTTGTGTTTTTGGGAATAATGAAGTAAATGGGGTGTTTCATGACTTAAAATAGTTTATATAGGTGAAATAAAGTAATATAAATCGGCCCCATAAATTAACTAACTAATTTAGAATTTACCCAAACACCCTAGACTAGGCAGCCCCTTTCCAGGGACCACGCCCAAGTTCATGGCTCGTCAAGGGCACCACGGCTCGTGGTGCTTCCCGTGGTCCATTGACCAGTATCCTCTTGATACGCTCAAATTACACCTCCCTAAAGAAGTATAAGCGATCATTATCAAGTAAAAAAACCAAACTTGGAGGTTAGGGTCAATCCCACGAGGAATATGGTTTAGACTTAAGTTCAACTTACGATTATATTCATTTAGTCAATGTATTTCCAAAAACAATTAATTAAAAGGGGGGGATTTGTGAAACAAATTCAAAAAATTATGTAAGTAACCAATGAACAAGATTTAAACTTTAGTTGTTATCAAGATGAGAAAGCAACTAGGGTATTCGTGTTCCCCATAAGCTCATAACGCAATAATCCTAGTAATAGCAACCCTTTCCTAGTGTATTACATGCAAAGTGATAAGTTAGGTATCTCTAATTCCTTGGTCCGGCAACTAGAGAATTTCAGCCCATACCTTGGTCCGGCTACGTGTGTATAATTTACTAACCCTTACCTTTACCTCATATTAGACATCACATCGATGTATGGCTTAGTTTTCACCCTCGCACCAATCAACATTAGACTATTAAATAGTATCACACTAAATCTATGTTGATAATTCTTTTCCCGTTAATTACCTCCTTGGTCCGGCAAGTAGTAACGAGGCAAGTTTTAACGTTTGCAACTGCTAAAAAGACTTCTAAACGAAAGAATTATCAATGCATGCAATAACACTATTCAAGAATTGCTTAGTTACTATTCATATTTTGTTAATCGCTCATGGTTCCCACAACCCTAGTTGTGGATTTAGTTACCCATAATAGCAAGAACACGATTCATTTTTTTAGAAGAAGAAATCATGAACTTACGTAATGAGAATGATAAACCCAGAATTTCTACTTGAATTTCCAAACCAAAATCTTCAAAATGGACTTAGGAAATTAAGAATTGCTAAAGTTGCAAGTTAATCTCCAAATCCAAAAACTAGCACAAGAATAATAATGTTTCACTCCCCAAAAATGAGGTTTACATGACCTATTTATAGAAAAACAAGTCCTAACTAAAAAGGAAACGAAATAAGAAAGTAATGTTTCCGGACGCGGTTTCGATCGACGATACTGACCTACGAATCGTGGATTGATCTACGGTTCGTAGGTCCCTTCCATGACTCAGGACTTAGGCAAATTTCCAACTTCAAAATCTTCAAATCTCTGAACCAAACGACGGATCACCAGTACGGACCGTTGATTTATCTACGGTCCGTGGATCCTCCTCCGTAGCTCCATACTTAGAATCTTCAAAATCATGTACTGGAACCCCTCTCTAAATCATTTGATGGATCAGCAGTACGGTCCGTAGATCAATCTATGGTCCATCGATTGCAACTCTGGTTCTACACTTGGTCAAGAATTCCCTGATCTTCCTCCATTCCTTGCTTTCCCATCTACGGTCATCATCTACGGAGCATGAATGGACCTACGGTCCGTAGATCACCTCCGTAGATGATCTTTTCAACACATCCTTCAGTTGTGTCTCTCAGTTTCCACGTCTGAACATACATGTTAGTTCTACCTTAGGCAAGTAAGACACCTCTATTAGGTGTGGGGTCATGACACCGGATTCCATGTAGCTCACATGGTCTTTGTCGGTTAAGGCTAAATTTCCCTGTATGACAAGAACATGAACAAGAACAAAAATATGAATATAAACATGAACATGAACTATACTCATGACTTCTTATTGAGTTTTACTTAGTGTGAGTGGGGGTATGGGACTTCACTTGTAGATTGCACAAGTAGACTTATTAAGGGGTTGTGAGGTGGTTTCTCTTATGCTATGATGACTCATGGATTATGTGTGCATGATATGTATGATTGTTAAGATTGACCTTACTTGCTACAAGTATGAACATGAATGTTTCCTTGTATATAGTATTGGCTATGGATGAGGACAAGATATGTTGTGTATGATGTTGGTGACCTATAAGTGGTACTTGGCATATGGTAGGGTTATGGGATCTTGCCTTTGCTACCATTTCTAACAACAATTCATAAAAGAAAAAAGAGAACGAAAGAAAAAGAGACAGAGTCCAAACGGTTAGAATGGATTGATCGTACCTATCCAATCAATAATTATTTATGACTGACTCGCTAAATCTTTTGCATCCAAAGTCGAATAATTCGCAGGATTGGACTGAATTTTTAAAGGATTTGCATTGCACTAGTATAACTTTGAAGTTGCTTATGATATGGTTTGTCTTATGTTTCTCCTTATATGTGCATGATGGCATTTAAACTTGATAAATGCATGATTTCAACTAAATGTCTCTTTTCACATGTTTTAAGGATTTTTATGCATGGCTTCCATACTTAGTACTTTATGTGCTAACCCATATTTCTACATTTACTATGAGTGTAGGTTCCGGTCGTTGAGACGTACTTCTCCTTTCAAGTGAAACTTGGGTTGACTATTCCCTAAGCTTGGTGAGTCCTCATGGTTCGAGGACAAGATGTTATTCTTTTCTAGCTTCTATTGTACTTTCTGTTTTTGGAGACTTTATTGTAAAGGGGCCTTGGACCCTAATTGTATTCTCTATTGTACTAGATGGTGATTGAGACAAGGTCTAGACTCTTATATTCGTTTATGAAAAAGAAGTTGACTTTGATTGTAAAAGTTTTAAATTTTCCGCATCATTTCTATGACTCTATGTTTATGATTATGCTAAGGGCTTGTATGAGACCCCCTTTGGGGTCAAGTACACCGTGTTACATCTAGGGGTAACCCCGGGTCGTGACATGAAGACTGATAGCATATGTAGCATGTGTTCAATTGATATTTGTGCTAAATAATTAAATTATAAATTCATAGATCAATCTAAAATATAGTATTAAAAATTTTGTCTTTACTTTTAGCTAAAATCTAGAAAAAAATTACAAAGCATGTTGCAACCTCTTTAGTGCACTCCTCTATCATTTAATCTTGTAAAATAAGACGATTTTCATTTAATCTAATACAATCTCATAAAATAAGAATGTATAAAATACTAAATACGTGCATTTATATGATTTGTAATTTCTTAAGATTTTCTTAATTAATAATTTTTTAAGAAAGTCTGCAAATTATTAATAATATATAAGGTTTTTTTAGAAAATCTGGAATTATTACTAATATATAACTATCCGTTTTTGTTTTGACACTTTTATGTGAAAGTTTTTATATAATTATTTATCAAATTAAAATTATATTTTTTGGAGATAATTTTCTTAAACAAATATCCAAACTAAAAATTTGATAATCATTTTAAGTAATTCATTAATAAAGTGTTATTTTTAAAATTTTATTTTCTAGTTTAATTTATCTGCTACACAATTTTAATATTGTGTTACATCATACATTTTTACTTCCTATAAAATTATATTTATATTTCAATATTAATATTTTGAAATTATTTGATTTGTTATAAAATTTCTGTCATCTTTTGCATGTATTTTATTTTCTTTTGTGATACACTAATTGGTTTTTCATTTTTATTCTGTAATTTATAATTTAAAATATTATATTCAAATTTCTGAATTGAGTTCGTATGAAGTATAAACTATATTTTAAAAAATAGTTATTATTTGTACATCTTCTAGCAATATTTTTAAGAGATAATTAAATTGGAACTTTTTATTTTAATATCCAATGATGAGTTTTACTCTTAATTATTAATAATATTTTATATGAAAGTTTGATTCTTTTAAAAAATTATTTTTCTACGTAAATTCATCCATTATTTTAATGTATAATATTTAGACATTAAAAAATTACATATAATGTATTACTAAAAGAGTATATTCATAAAGCATACTTTAAACACCAAAAACACAAATTAAGCAGAGGATTTAATGATAATTGTTGCAATTCTATAAATTAATCTACATATTTAAAAAATAACTGTCAGGAAACAATCTTTCAAAAAAATAAAAGTAGCGAACCAGTCCTAATATAATCCAACAGAGAACTTTAAAAGTAATACATGAAAGAATAACTTTTCAAAAATGATTTTCTACCTTCTTATCTTGAAGAATCAATTCAATAAAAAAATATGGTAAGTGAATGTTTGCAATGTGCTACATTCCATCGTTGTATAACTCCATTCTTCATTGCTTATCATTGATGAGTTCTCATTGTGTAGATATATTGTACCGAAAGATGTAAGCATTTCAAAAATTATTGATGCTTACTTATTCAAATTATAAATTTACAATAGATAACTATATATTCAAAAGATTTGAGTATACTACAGATTAATAGAATGATAACTTTTTGAGTAGTTGTCTTGAATTCAAATCCCCCCTAATATGAAGCAAATTCCATCCAGCAAACTCCACCAAAGAAGGAAACAACATATAGATATAAAACATGTATTGTTAATGTGTTGTTTGATTTTTTCAAATGAACCTTTGAAAAGGTAAATAATATAGTGTTGCCCACATAATCTATCTATCTATATATATATATATATAAATATAAATAAAGGAGAAACATAGAAAACGTGATGTGACACCTCTCTATTGTCTCCATTTACATTTATCTTTTTTCTCCTTTTTTTTTGGTTTTTGAAAAAAAATTAAATTAATTATTATATTGTAAATATAAATTACTAAATTTATTACAAATAAATATTTTATTAATGGAGGAACATTTACAACAAAAACTGTTCATATTCTTTTTTTTTGTTTGTCTCACTTATAATAAAGGAGAAACATAATTTATCCTTTTTCTTCTTTTTGACTTTTTTTTAATTCTAATTAATTATTGTATTGTAAAATTAAATTACTTAATTTATTACAAATAAATATTTTATTGTTGTAGGAACATTTACAACAAAAAACTCTCCACATTCGTTTTTGTATTTGTTTGTCTCACTTCTAATTATGAAATGATAATAATTTTTTTTCTATTTTAAGTATTTTTTCTTTATTTTCTAATTTATTCACAAGGAGTTATTACCCATGACTTGCTCCTCTTTAATTTTTACTTTTAATAATACTAGTATACGTACCTGTGCGTTGTATGGATATTTTAAAACGAATAATTTTTTAGATTTAAAATTAACTAATACAAATTATTATTGAATATTAAAATTGCAGGTGCAATTATATATAATTTTTTGATTTTTTTATAAATAGCTGATGGTAATAAAACTTTATCCTAATATGTGTACTGACAATACGCTCTTTAAAGACATAAAAAAAAATTCTAACAACTTCACCTTCTCGTAGTATAATGAAAATTAATAATATCATATGTGGTGTGTGTTAAAGTGATATTTGTGCTAATTAATTAAATTTAAAATTTATAGATTAAATTTGAACCTAGTATTAAAAATAATGATTCTTAACTTTAGCAAAAATATAAATATAATTTGCAAAGCATATTGCAACCTCTTTAGCACACTCCTCTCTAGTTCAAACTTGCAAAATATAATGATTTTTATTTAATCAAATATAAATTTATAAAATAAAGATGCACAAAATCTATTTTGTTCTAAATTATTAGAAATTTTTCCACAAACACTTATTTTCGTTCAATATATTTGGCTAATTTCAAAATTATTTATCTATATAGATTATTTTTTTATTGAGATTGATAATGATAGTTACAAACTACCTTTCTCTAAAAAAGAATGCATATAAAATTAATTGTTTTAGTTGATAAGTATAAAATATTAAAATAAATCTATAAATTAATTAATAAGTGAAGATTACATGATGTGAGATAGAGATGGAAGGGTAGGTTATGTCCAAATGTTTTGTAATTTGTTAGTATTGTTTTAATTAATAAGTTTAATTTTTTCTGAAAATATGCATATTAGTAATGTGTGTATGTATAGATATATATATATATTATTTTAAAATTATTTTTGGAACAATAGTACATAAATATGACACTTAACTTGGCATCAATTGGCATCTATGACCTTTAACTTTGGGTGTGCACAAGTAGGCACTTAAACTTGTATAAAATTTTGAGCAAATGGACACATTCATCCTACATGGCACCCTACATGGAAATTTTGTATCTTACGCGGCATCCTACGTGTATTATGTCATGTAGGACACTTGTGTCTACTTGTTCAATTCTATACAAGTTTAAGTGCCTACTTGTGCACATTCGAAGTTGGAGGGCATAGTTGTTCATTGAAGCCAAGTTAAGGGTCATGTTTATGTATTATGCCTTTTAAAATAATATAAGGATGCATAAAATCTATTGTATTTTAAATTATTAGAATTCTGTTCACTATGTTATTTTTTGTTCAATATATTTTGTTAATGTCAAATTATTTATTTATATACATTATTTAAAGAAAAACATTTGATTTTGAGAATAATAATGATAGTTACAAACTACCTTATCTCTTAAAAAAGAATGTAGTTGATAGTGAACTTTAAAGCTTTATTCATTGTAAATTCAATGATTGAAAGTTACTTTCTCAACATATCAAAAACACTTTTATACAATTTAAGATGTAGATTTTAATTTATATAGTGTTAGAGACTTTAAAATTTCATAAAAATTCAAAAATTAAGTTCAAATTGGAGTTATCCAATTTCTTCTTGCATAATGATGATTACAAAAGTAGACATTATTCTCCATTGATTGCATATATGAGAGCGTCTCTTCGTTGATCTGATAGATTTTTCAATAGATCTACCAAATAGAAGTAGAATCCATCAAAAGATACTCATATTTATTCTTTCACGATCATTATCCAAACCAAAGATTAATTGACATAAATCAATGCAATATAAAAAACAATTGTTAGAATAAAAAAACAACTGGAAAAGCAAAAAATATTACCATGTTCAAGTGGTTGAATAAATATAAGAGAATAGAAAATTCTGAAATTAATAGATTCTTAAGAAGATGTAAGTGATAGAGTTAAGAGTAGTTTTTGTTATTTAAATACTGTGTTATGCGGTTGGCTTTTTTCTAGGATAAGATTAGTTTCTTATCTTTTAAAATTTAAATTTTAAATTACTGAGCCAAATTTCAAAAACTTACGGTTGAATATTAATTTAGATAACTACCATTTCTTAAAAATAAATTCAGAAACCTCAGAAGTAGTTAAATTTTTATTTTTTTTAAACCATTTTTTTTTTTTTTGTGTTTACCGTTTTTATTTTATTTTTAGATGTTAAATTCACAAATTATGCATATTAATTTATATGCAAATTATTTCATTTTAATAAAAAAATTGCAATGTCGGAGATTCATTTTTTTCTTTCTTTTTAAATTGATTTTTAAAATTTTCTTCCTAATAAAAGTAGAGTCCTAAACGTCTTATTATAAAAAAGAGTCCTAAAGGTCTTTTTTAATTGTTTGATTTTTTTTATTTTTTCATTAATTTGTGTTCTTATCTTTCAGTTTTTGGCTTTCTGTTCGTAATTGTTCAGTTTTTTTTATTTTCTAATTCAGAATTTAAATTAATTTTTAATTGTAAAAACTGCTTTTGAATCTTTTTTTAAAAAAAAATAGTGATTCATTATTTAAAAATATCTGTTATTGTAAAAACTGTTTTTAATTTATGTTTTGCTTTTATAAATGTTTTGTTTTTTTAAATTGTTATTTATATTTAATATATCTGTAAATTTTGTGGTGCTGACATATATATTATTATTATTATTATTATTATTAATAATTAATAATAATAATAACAATAATAATTTTATTATTATTATTATTAATATTAGATAATGTTTTTTGTTAAATATATTTAATTGTTTTTTTAAAACTCAAAATTCTAAGAATCCAACTTGTCTGTTAAAATATAACGTTCTTTTCTCATTAAAAAAAACAGTAACTTTTATCCCTTTAATAAAAAAATTTAACTAATTGTATTTAATTAATTTATAATTATAAAATTAAAAATTAGAGATTTTTTGTGGTGTTGACACGTGGCACTTTTTCCTCTCCTATTATATATAGATAGATTCATAACTCTCATAATTTTTATGTCCATAACCTCCAAACTTAAATTTGTAAGTTTATGATGTCTTATGGTATTCCTCTATTTTACCTATAAATTCATATTAGTTTCATGAAGATTCACATTCAATATTATCCTTTCAATATTGGTTTGGTTTGTAACAAAAAAGTACATGAAGGTAAGAAATATTATTGCAAATCTTTATTTTTTCATTTCCTCTATTTTGCCTATAAATTCATATTAGTTTCATGAAGATTCACATTCAATATTGGTTTGGTTTGTAACAAAAAAGAAGTACATGAAGGTAAGAAATATTTCATTGCAAATCATTATTTTTTCATTTCCTCTATTTTTGTCTATATAAATTCATATTTGGTTTGTGAATGAAACTAACATGTAACAAAAAAAAGTACATCAAGTTAATAAATATTTCATTCTCAAGTCCTTATTTTTTCATTTCCTCTATTTTTTCTATATAAATTCATATTTACTTTCATGAAGATTCACATACAAAATTATATTTTCTCTTCTTCATCATATTTGTTTGTGAATTAACTAAACATGTACCAAAAAAGAAGTACATGAAGGTAAGATATATTTCATTCTCAAGTCTTTCTTTTTATTTTTATGTTCTTAGACATTCTTTCTTAATATTTATTTATGTCTGTATTATCATTCATCAAGCAAGTATGATTAAAAAAAATGTCTTCGTAATTCTTAACAATGTGTTGTCTGTATGCAATTGCTCTTTCTAATAGTTAGTTTTCCTGATATAATATAGTTTGATTATAATATTTGTTATATTTCTAGAATTGTTTATTATTTAGTATTGTTAGTACTATTGAAAAGATAATACACAAATATATTACACGTAGTTTAAATTTCTTTCTTTCTGTTAATATAATTATTATTAATTGCTATATGATATTTTTTTAGTTCATTTTTTATTCAGTTGGTTACATATAATGAAGAGTTTGACATATGAAGTAAAATATGATGACGGATTTACTTGCAAAGGAAGATGGTCAAAGGAAAAAAAATGAAGCATAATTAGAGATTGTTTTTGCTAGATTTTTTTTTCACTTTGACTTGTATAAATAATTTATCTAAATGTATTGTCAAAACTAATCATTTGATCCTTTATTATTCTACTTTTTCTTTGTTATGAAGCAAAACTAATATAATTATCTCATATCAACAACAACAAAAAAAACCAGTTTTTGTAGTGTCTTTAAGTTTTATCATGTGATTTGTGAAAAATGGTTATAGATTATATAACATTAATTTTAAAACCTGTTTTTGTTATGAAACTATATAAAACAATGAGAAGGAATAACAAAGTAGAGAGAAGAGAGAAGACTTCCTATTCTTGTTGATTTATATTTAGGGATCCACACATCTAGTTTACAATGAAGGAAAACCCATTTATGTATAGGGGAAACCTAACTTGGTCCAAGTAGGATTCCTAACTACTCCCTAAAAGGACTCCACATAATAAACATTCACTATAATACAAATATGTTTATAACATTCCCCCTTGAATGTCGGTAGATTATGTGCCTTGTTAAAACCTTACTAGATAAAACCCAGTGGGAAAAAATCTAGTGAAGGAAAAAGAGTAATAATGATATTATTATGTCATTAATAAACACAATCACAAACATGTGAAGGTATTTAAACACCCTATTCATCAAATCCATAAATTTCACTAGAGCATTAGTCAAACCAAAAGACATTACCAAAGCCTCATAATGACCATACCGAGTTCGAAAAACCATCTTCGGAATATCATATTATTTCACCCACAATTGGTGATAACTTGACCAGAGGTCAATCTTAGAGAAGTAATTTCTCCTTGAAGTTGAAATCATCTATCCTTGGAAGAGAATACTTATTCTTTATAGTTACCTTGTTCAATTACTGGTAGTCAATCACATACGAAGCGAATTATCTTTCTTCCTAACAAACAAAACTAGAGCACCCCATGGAGAGATACTTGGTTGGATCAAACCCTTATCCAACAAATCTTTCAATTGCTCCGTTAATTCCTTATGTTCTAAAGGATCCATACCGTAAGGAGGAATAGAAATAGGTTGCGTATCTGCAAGAAGGCTATTACCAAAGTCTATTTCTCTTTCGGGAGGAATATCGGGTAAATCATTTGGAAGCACTTCCAGAAACTCATTAACAACGGGGACCGACTCAAGAGTAAGGGTCTCAGAATCTACATCCTCACCCTAACTAGATGATAAATGCAATGTAATACCCGGAAAACTAGTAGGTGAAACTAGAGCTTTATGTCAGCAGACCCTCTTTCCCTGTCCGAGTTGTGCTCCGGGGTCTCAAATGTGGGCCTCTTGCCCTTGCCTTTGCCTCCCTTTAGAGGCTATGTTCTTCCCTTTTTAGGAGGATTGGCTCCTCCTTCATTTAAACTATGCCCCGTGCTCTTTTATGGGGAGGCATGTCAAGGTAGGTTCTAGCCATATCTATAAAAACATCAAAAACAATTAGATTCATTCCAAGAAAAGTTGTAGAAAAGCAGTTGTCGACAGACTCGTCAAACCAATCGGCGAGTCGCTGAATCACTTTGGCAAGACAGATCGAGCTCACCGAAAGGATTGGCTCAAAATTTCCTACAAAAATTAGCATGTAAGTGATGGGAGGGGCCTTTCGGGGAATCGCCGACATCATTCGACGAGCAAGGACAAGCCCGCCGAAAGTTGCAGTGCATTTTAAGGGTTAGGGGCGCAGAAAGGGCAATCAAGAAGGACTTTCGGCGAGTCGCCTAATGCACTCGGCGAACTCAGGCTTCTCGCCGAAAGTTACAGAACCCAAACTCAATTTAAGCATGAAATTAAAGGCGATATAGAGGGATTTGGTGAACCACCGAGTAGTTCGGTGAGCTCGGTCCTACTCGTCAAACTGCCCAACGTGCCTACTTTTAACCCCATCTTCCAAATTAAACCCCGCAGCCCCCAAAATTAAAATCAAAGCATGCACTATTTCAATTAGACTTAGACCCATTACACCCATGCCCCCAGGATACTCAGACTTCTCCCGGCTTGGCCTAATTTGGCCATTTGATGACTTTAGCCCTTAAGAATTTGGGGTTTGGAAAATCAACCTTTTATGCTGAATAAATAAGTTGAAATGCTAGGCGGCAACGATATCCAACTCCGAACACACAATTGATGATTAGAAATTGGTAAAAAAAAACACGAAAATATAGTGTGGGTGTGAGTTTGGGAAGTTAAAAAGTGAGGGAATGTGAAAGAGTTTGAAAGTTTAAACCTTTGGCCTTAAAACCGTCTAATTCTCGCCCATTCGGTGACAATAGTGTTGCTCTCCGACCCACTCGGGCGACACACCGAGTGGGCACTCACCTCGCTGATTTTTACAGGACCTCCAATTAAAGTGGGTGTCTAAATGGTGGACTAAATCGCGATCGCCGACCTGTTCGGTGACACGCCGATTTAATCCTGGGCCCGCCGAGTTATACAAACTCCAACCTTAGAATTTCTTGAGTGCAACGTGGTCCAAGTCGGGCTTGCCTACCTCTTCGATGATTCGCCGACTGGACATTTAGCTCACCAACTTACATTTTTCGAACACATTCTACAGTTCAACCAGCAAAATCAACACACGATTATTTCTAAAACAAAACGAAAGCAGTGAAACTTGTGTTGCCTCCCAAGAAGCACCTTAGTTAACGTCGTGGCACGACGCATGTGCCCCACTCAATTTTGATCCGTGGGGTAGAGACGAGACAACACATGACCCATTTGGGTCTCTAGAAGCTGAATATGGAATAAAAGCAGTCATCTAATTCAGTAGTGAGACATTCTCATTTGTCTCATTCAACACTCTATCGTGTTCTTCGACTTTGTGGAGAATGAGTAAGCGTATCTCTTTTACTTGTCCACCCTCGCACTCTTTGGGCTTCATACGCTCGTGACGGGGAATGTACCTCTCTTTGTTTTTGTACGGTACCTCATATTCCATAATTTGTTTGGCCATGAGATCCAGCTGAGTCAACAGTGTGGCCAAAATCTGGTCCTTCTTAGTCTCTTTATTGGTCTTGGTCATATGATCAAGGAGCTGGGTTGCTATTGCATATGGTAGTCGTGTGAGACCACTTGGAAAAATTTGATCAGCCACTCCTTTGTTCTCCGGACCAAGACCTCTATAAAAGCAGTCCAGTAGCATTTTGTCTAAGATTCCATGAGCTGGACATTGCAGCAATAGTGACTTAAATCTCAGCCGCAACTCATGGATTGACTCACCCTCTAATTGACTTAAACTTAGGATGTTATCCCTAAGAACCATCATTCTCAAAAAAGAATGGTATGTTTGGTCACCATTGCTACAAGACATGCTCCTTTCTTCGTTCTAAACAAGCAACATGAAAACCAAAACTAAAAGTAAATAGATTCAACTATAACTAGAAATAACAAAATTCAACTTAACCAAAGAATCTTAACCAACACCACTCCCCGATAGCGACGTCATTTTGATTAATGTTTCAAGGACACTTCATCCAATTCTAAGTGTCAACGATCGCTAGTCAGTATAATAACCCAACTAAGTGAGTTGGGGTCAAATCCCACAGGGAGTGGTACATGTTTAAGATTCAATGGGAAAGTACAAATGTGCTCAAATCAGCCATAAGAATAGACATTATTGAATAAAGACATAATTCAAATCAGCGGTGACGCAAATGTCAAATCAGGGGTTTTTTGTTTTAATTATCAAGTACAGCAACGACAAATAACACGAAATGAAAATAATGAGACAGGTTCTTGGGATGTGATTCGATTATAGGATAATATAGACAAATGGGTAATTGCAACTGTTAGAAAATAGGTGTAAATTAGTGACTAAGCTAGACTATAGAGGAGGTAAATTTTCTTTCGAATAATTTATCCTTAATCAAGTTGATTTCTCTTGAATATCAACAAGCATCCAAAATAAGAACAACCTACGCTTTAGTCCATTCACTCTCTCGAGTTGAATATGTGCAAAAGGGTTTAGGATTCACTCTCTCAAGTTGAACCCATGACAACCTAATACCCACAGACATCAATCAATAATCTTAGTTTTAAAACCTCTCTCTAGAGCAAGCCAAAAACACGGAGGTAGAACTGCATTTGCAACTACAATTCTTTAAATTAAGCCTCAATTAATGATTGAAATCACTTATAAACAACATTTAAACTAACAATTAGCAATACCCATAAGCTAAATCAGCCCATAATCTCATAATCACACCTCAAGAATTGGGGTTTTACTTGGACATCATAAAAAGATAAAAATCATTACCAAATTGTGTTTTCATCAACTGGGTAAGATTAATTTTGTCTTTACAAAGGTCCAAATTGAAGAATCTCAAAGACCCACTTCGAATTTCTCAAAAGTGAAAAACTTCAACTCTTCAAAGCTAAGGAAAAACTTGTCTCAATACTCAGAATTCTAAAACTTCAAAAATATGATACTTGCTAATGATAAAAGCTTTAAAACTAAATGTTCAAAAACGTATTTATAGTCACCAAAAATATGCTACGAAGAGCCATTTAGCGCAGTAAGTCTGGCTCGCCTATCCACTCGACGAAGCGCCTTTTATCCAATTCCATCGTCTTTCTGTCTTGGCCTTCAGCATCCTCTAGGTCTGTAACTTTGGGCGAACTAACACTGTATCGCGAAACCTACTTGGCGATCTGCCGACTGCTTCTTTATCTTGCCGACTTGATTTTCTCTTTCAGATCATGGCACACTGGAACTTTAGGTAGTCAAGAAATCCTTCAGTGACTCACCAAGTAGACTTGGCGATTACCAGGCTTCTTTTTCTTCCTTCTTTCAGCTCGCTTCGTTCCTTTTTGCAAATTAGTGTCCTTGCTTTGTTCCTCAATCCAAATACCTGGAAATCAAGGATTTCACATCAGTTATTGGCACAAAATAAGCATTTGAGGACACAAAATCATTGTAAATAAAGCCTTAAATGACTCCAAATCTCAGACTCATCAACACCTCCAACTTAAACTTTTGCTTGTCTTCAAGTAAAACTCAAGTTCAGCAGTTCGAAAAGGATGTCTTAAGCAGTTCTGCACAAGATTCAATCATGAATGCACACAAGAAGACTCAATTTACTTATGCAAGGATCAATTGTGCACTCAAAGATTCAAGTTGTGGCTCACCATTATCAAAGATTCTCAAGTTCACAATACTTGCTTCAAATGCAAGTTCAAGCTCAACAAAGGTACTAAAATGCCCTCACATAAAGATGATTCCACACACACATACAATTGTTCAACAATTTATAGCTCTGGAATTACAAACAACTCTCACACTCACAAAGATGAACACATGCATGACTCCACCCATAGGTTTGCCCTTATTTTACAATCAACACTTTCTTCAGCTCACTCAAGATCAAAAAGGTCTTTTCAAGGTTTGTAACGGGGCTGAGTGTAAATGTATGGTCATTTAGGCTCAGTGGCTGCTATCCTCATGAAATGTGATATGAACAACACTTCCTTTCCTTTTCTTTATCATTCTCATTTATGCTCAAAATTCACCCCATTATTCACTTTCCATGGACTACCAGACACCCCATTTGTTTTCCAACTATCACAACTTTATTCCACAACTTTTTCATTTCATTTTTTTTTCTTTTTCTCTTTTTTGTTTTATGGAGGGGTTCCATCTTTCTCAAAAACATGGGTCAAGGGGGACTTCTATGCACTTCTTGATTTACCTTCTCTTTTCACCACACCCCCAACTTAGGCTTTTGGCCTAAGTTGGCTATTCAAACAGACCACACTTCATGAGGATTATGGGTGAAGGGATAAAGAGTGGTCTCATTTGCATCATGTTTCTTCCAAGAAAAGGCTAAGGCTCAAAGGGTGCTCAAGCAAAGTTCACACACTCACAAGGTAGGCCACAAAAGAGGTATAATGTCAAATTATTTCACTCTTTAAAATTGTTACCTAAGATCATTTCCATAGCTTGCATCACATAGTCAACCAGACAAACGGGGAAAATTCTTGGTGTCATCACACATGGTTCACGGTAAGCTCATCACACAAGGCATTGACACCAATATCAAACAAGACTCCACATTTTCGTTAGTGTGCAATGTTCATCACAAGAGACTCAATTTGATAACCGGCTAGTCACAACGAGATATAAAAAGTTCACATTTTATCTATGTAATTTCATTTGGCCTCATCGTAGCCATATATTCATGTTTGTTCGATTGAGAGCACCATTCAAGTCATCGGTATTGATCATAACTGATACTCAAATTTGCACAAGAACATCCACATTCAAACACGGTAAAAAAGGGTGGAAATTTTTTTAGAAGGGTCCAAAAACCATTTTCAATTAAAACAAAGAGCCACAAGCTCAAATATCCACAACACAGTGCCAAAACACAATAAATAGCACAAAACCCAATATATATAGAAAAGTCATAATCACAAGAGGTAGGTATGTAAATACCTCACCCCACCACAAAAAAAAAGTAATTTGTCCTCAAATGCAATAAAAACATCCAAAATCAATAAAAGAAGACAGAAAGGGAGGTAAAAAAAAGTCCTGTCTATGCAGTCACTCTATATGTCGGGGCATCAGTGCCCGGAGTCACCTCAGAAGTACCAGCTCCACTTGCTCCAACCATGGTGGTGTCTCTCAAGAAAGTCTAGCGCACAGTCTCAAACATCACATCCTCAAGGTCAGCTAGATCATCATAAACCTCAGAATCTCACACATTTATCTACTCCTCGTCGGTCTCTGTCTCCGACTCATCTGCTGCCATATCATCCCGATGTATGTCTCCGGTGGTAGCCGGAGGAATCTCAGATGTCATTGGGACATCCACATCATCCGCTGCCTCTAATAGTGAAGTGAAGTCTATAGACTTCAAGTAGTCCGTATCTTTCGTCAAATCTGCAACCTCGACTTTCAAAGCTGTCACCTCCGAAGTCTCCCCCTGTTTACTCTCACAAGCCTCAACTCTCACTGTGAGAGTGTCAATGGATGCTCGTAGGGGATTCAGTGCAGCTAGGATAGGACTCTCGATCATCAATGGTACCGCAGCCTCCAATTGAGTAGCCCTCACATCAACAGAATGGGCTAAGTGTCCCATCTTCACGAGCATGGCTTAAGTGATCTTGGTCGGCTGGGGAGGAGTAGAATTACTAGGAGTATGGGATGAAGTAGAAGTACCTGAAGGCCCGGAGGTCGTAGTAGGCAAAGGTGCCTCTGCAGGTATAGAGTTAATGTCCACCTCTAGGGATGCATCTACTGGGGCTGCTCTCCTCCTGTCAGCCTCCTCCCGAGTGTACTCAGCCTTTATACGTCGGATGTCTATGGAGGATGTAGGAGTGACCTCAATATCTCGTCTCATCACGAGGAACTCCAGCATGCCGACACTACTCTGTAATCAGCACCGGGAATGGAAGGGACGTTTGACTCTGCTTGGCCCTCATAGCCATCTCTTGCTCTATAAGAAGTTCCATGTTGATGCTCATCCTGGTTATGATCGATCCAAGGCAGGCTGCCTTGGGATGCCGGAGGATGGACTCATTTTGGGAGGGCAAATGGAGCTACTGATGAATTCGAACCAATACCGAGTAGCAATGTTTAGGTCCTTCTTCTCGATAGGGGCTCCTGCCTCGATCCACCTCGGGGTGGTATCAGAAATCAAAGGTGCAAGCCATCCCTTTAAATCATCTAGGGACTGAGTAATATGCAAGCCCTCATATGCCAATGTAGCACCTAGAGCCCTGTTGAGTACAATATTAATGTACTCACTGATACACCATACTTCCTTTCCTCGGACCATGACAGACTTCACTGGTTTGAAAGCACTGGACTTCTTCTTACCCTTGGGTACCAAGTCATTATATGTTGTGTAGAACTCCCAGACCCATGAAGGAATATAAGGGCCTCGGGGCCTAGTGAACTGCTCAAATTGGTAGAACTGGAGGGTGTCCCTCACCTCAGAGTATCTACCCACTAAACCCTCTGTGGATAGCAGTTTCTCCTTTATAATTGTCCTCAACCCATCGACTTTTAATCTGTTGAGTAGCCGGGGAGGAGGAACCACTGGTGGCACTGGGATCACAGGTGGTGCCAGAGCTGGCATTGTGTCTGCTGCAAGAGAAGTGGTTGCTGGAGCTCTAGATGAGTCTAGGAGTGACTGTAAGGGCTGGTTATCATTCGGCTCGGAGAGTGCATTCTTGGAGTCAGCAAACCCTATTTCCCTGTCGGAGTTGTACTTCAGGGTCTCAGATACGAGCTTCTTGCCCTTGCCCTTGCCTCCCTTTTTAGGAGGATTGACTCCTCCTTCATTTATAACTATGCCCCGTGCTCTTTTACGGGGCAGCATGTCAAGGTTGGTTCTAGCCATATCTGTAAAAACATCAAAAAGAGTTAGATTCATTCTAAGAAAATTTGCAGAAAAGCAGTTGCAGACAGACTCCCCGAACTAATCGGCTAGTCGCTGAATCGCTGAATTAATCGGCGAGTCGCCGAATCGCTTTGGCGAGCCAGATAGGGCTCATCAAAAGGATTGGCTCAAAATATCCTAGAAAAATTGGCAGGTCGACGATGCGAGGGGCCTCTGGGCGAATCGCTGACAGTATTCGGTGAACAAAGACAAGCCCGCCAAAAGTTACAGTGCCTTTTAAGGGTTAGGGGCGTAGAAAGGGTGATCAAGAAGGACTTTCGGTGAGTCGCCGAGTGCACTCGGATAACTCAGGCTTCTCGTCAAAAGTTACAGAACCCAAACTCAATTTAACCATGAAATTAAAGGCGATGTAGGGGGATTCGGCGAACCACCGAGTGGTTCGACTAGATGGACCCAGCTCACCAAACTACCCAACGTGCGTACTTTCAACCCCATATTCCAAATTCAACCCTGTAGCCCCCAAAAGTAAAATCAAAGCATGCACCATTTCAATTAGACTTAGACCCATTACACCCATGCCCTCGGGATACTCAGACTTCTCTCAGTTTGGCCAAATTTGGCTATTTAACAACTTTAGCCCTTAAGAATAACGTCAACCACTCCATCATTAGGAAAAGTACATCATTTGGCACAAATGCGGATTACTTAGACTTCACCTGACTAAACCCAACAACAACAAAACACAACCCAACAAGATTGATCAATTTTAAGCACGAAATTTTGGGAAAAATCAACAATATAGGCAATTTAGGGAAGATATTCAAATTAAACTCGGAAAATAAGCACACAATCATAAAATGATAGAGGCCCAGCACACATACTAAGATAAGAGCAGTTGTAAAAGAGTAAAAATCGCTAAATATGAATTTGGGGTTTGGAAAACCAACCTTTAATGCCGATTAAATAAGTTGAAATGCTAGGCGGCAAACATATCTAACTCCGAACACACAATTGACGACTAGAAATCAGTAAAAAAAATACAAAAATATAGGAAAATATAGTGTGGGTGTGAGTTAGGGAAGTTAAAAAGTGAGGGAATGTGAAAGAATTTGAAAGTTTAAACCTTTGGCCTTAAAAACCGTCCAGTTCTCGCCCATTCAGTGACATTAGTGTTGCTCTCCGACCCACTCGGCAACACGTCGAGTGGGGACTCAACTCGCCGAGTTTTACAGGACCTCCAGTTAAAGTCGGTGTCCAAACGGCAGACTAAATCGTGATAGCCGACCTGTTCGGTGACATGCCGATTTACTCCTATGCTCGTCGACTTTTACAGACTCCAACCTTAGAATTTCTTGAGTCCAATAACGGTCAAAGTCGGGCTCGCCAACCTCTTCGGTGAGTCACCGACTGGACATTTAGCTCGTCAACTTACACTTTTCGAACATAATCTACACTTCAACCTGCAAAATCAACACACGATTATTTCTAAAACAAAACGAAAGCAGTAAAACTTGGGTTGCCTCCTAAGAAGTGCCTTAGTTAACATCGTGGCACGACGTACTTCCCCATTGAATTTTGATTCGTGGGGTAGAGACGAGACAACATATGATCCATTTGGCTCTTTAGTAGCTGAATAGATATGGAATGAGAAGCAGTCATCTGATTCAGTAGTGAGATATTCTCTTTTGTCTCATTCAACACTCTATCATGTTCTTCGACTTTGTGGAGAATGAGTAAGCGTATCTCTTTTACTTGTCCACCCTCACACTCCTTGGGCTTCATACGCTCGTGAGGGGGAATGTATCTCTCTTTCTTTTTGTACGGTACCTCCAATTCCATAATTTGTTTGGCCATGAGATCCAACTGAGTTAACAGTGTTGCCAAAATCTAGTCCTTCTTAGTCTTTTTATTGGTCTTGATCATATGATCAAGGAGCTGGGTTGCTATTGCATATGGTCTGGAGAAATTTGTTCAGCCACTCCTCTATTCTATAGACCAAGACCTCTATAGAAGCAGTCTTGTAGCATTTTATCTAAGATTCCATGAGCTGGGCATTGCATCAATAGTGACTTAAATCTCAGCCACAACTCATGGATTGACTCACCCTCCAATTGACTGAAACTTAGGATGTTATCCCTATGAGTCATCATTATCAAAGGAGAGTGGTCCATTTGGTCACCGTTGCTACAAGACATGCTCCTTTCTCTTATTCTAAACAAGCAACGTGAAAACCAAAACTAAAAGTAAATATATTCAACTATAACTAGAAAGAACAAAATTCAACTTAACCAAAGAATCTTAACCAAAACCACTCCCCAATAGCGGCACCATTTTGATTAACGTTTCAAGGACACTTCATCCAATTCTAAGTGTCAACGATTTCTGGTCAGTATAATAACCCAACTAAATGAGTTGGGGTCAAATCCCATAGGGAGTGGTACGTGTTTAAGATTCAATAGGAAACTACGAATGTTCTCAAATTAGCCATAGGAATAGACATTATCGAATAAAGACATAATTCAAATAAGGGGTGACACTAAAATCAAATTAGGGGGTTTTGGTTTTAATTATCAACTACAGCAGCAACAAATAACGCAAAATTACAATAATGAGACGGGTTCTTGGGATGTGATTCGATTATAGGCTAATATAGACAAATGGGTAATTACAACTGTTAGAAAATAACTGCAAATTAGTGACTAAGCTAGGCTATAGAGGAGGTAAATTTTCTCTCAAACAATTTACCCCGAATCAAGTTGATTTCTCTCGAACATTAGCATGCATGCAAAATAAGAACAACCTACGCTATAGTCCATTCACTCTCTCGAGCTGAATGTGTGCAAAAGGGTTTAGGATTCACTCTCTCAAACTGAACCCATGACAACCCAATACCCACAGACCATCAATCAATAATCTTGATTTTAAAACCTCTCTCTCGAGCAAGCCAAAACACGAAGGTAGAATTGCATTTACAACTACAATTCTTTAAATTAAATCTCAATTAATGATTGAAATCACTTCTAAACAAAATTTAAACTAACAATTAGTAATACCCATAAGCTAAATTAGCCTATAATCACATAATCACACCCCAAAGAATTAGATTTTAGCTAGACATCATAAAAAGATAAAAATCGTTGCCAAATTGTGTTTCCATCAACTGGGTAAGATTAATTTTGTCTTTACAAAGGTCCAAATTGAAGAATTTCAAAGACCCACTTCCAATTTCTCAAAAGTGAAAACAAATTCAATTCTTCAAAGACAAGGAAAAACTTGTCTCATTACTCATAATTCTAAAAATTCAAAAATATGATACTTGCTAATGATAAAAGCTTCAAAACTAAATGTTCAAAAATGTATTTATAGTTGCCAAAAATATGTTGTGAAGAGCCATTAGACGCAGTAAGTTAGGCTCGTCGATCCATTTGGCGATGCGCCCTTTAGCCAATTCCATCGCCTTTCTGTCCTGGCCTTCAGCATCCTCCAGGTCTGTAACTTTAGGCGAACCAACACTGCATTACGAAACCAACTTCGCAATCTGCCGACTGCTCCTTTCTCTCGCTGACTTGATTTTCCCTTTCAGAGCTTGGCACACTAGAACTTTAGGCGGTCAAGAAACCCTTTGGCAGCTCGCCAAGTCGACTTGGCAACCACCAGGCTTCCTTTTCTTCCTTCTTTCAGCTCACTTCATTCCTTTTTTAAAATTAGTGTCCTTTCTTTGTTCCTCAATCCAAATACCTGGAAATCAAGGATTTTACATCAGTTATTGGCACAAAATAAGCATTTGAGGACACTAAATTATTATAAATAAAGCCCTAAATGAGTCTAAATCACTCATCAGGTCTGCATGCCACCACATACAGACCTGCAAGACGGCCAGTATACCTACCCACGGTCCATGGGCCATGGGCGTGGGTCATGCCTGCAGATTTGTCCATGTCTCGGCCAAAGGAGGGGTAGTTTAGGTAATTCCTAATTAAGTTAGTTAAGTGTGAATTCATTTTATATTGTATTATTAGACCTATACAAAACTTTTTAAGCCTTTAACTACTTTATATACCTAATAAATCCCAAAGACCCCGAATTCATAACCAATTTTCCCCAAAATCTTCTCTCTAGAAGAAGAATACGAAGAGGAGGAGGATGAGGAGGAGGAAGAGGAGTAGTAAGAGAAGGAGGAGGAGGAGGAGGAGGAGGAGGAGGAGGGGGAGGAGGAGAATAAGAAGAAGAAGAAGAAGAAGAAGAAGAAGAGGAGGAGGAAGAGGAGGAGGAGGAGGAGGAGGAGGAGGAGGAAGAGGAGGAGAAGGAGAAGGAGGAGGAGGAGGAAGAGGAGGAGAAGGAGAAGGAGGAGGAGGAGGAAGAGGAAGAGGAGGAGGAAGAGGAAGAGGATGAGGATGAGGAGGAGGAGGAGAATAAGAAGAAGAAGAAGAGGAGGAGGAGGAGGAGGAGGAGGAGGAGATGGAAGAGGAACAGGAAGAGGAGGAGGAGGAGGAGTGTAATGACCCTCCAGGTCATTTTTGTGTCTTGCCTTCTGTGTATTGTTTAGAGCGTTCCTGTAGCGACCCGAAGTCATTTATGACTTGCTGGGACTGACAGTTCGGTCACCTAGTCGTTCGTTTGGTCTTGGTGCGAGTTTTTGTGTTTTGGAGCTTATGAACCTTGAACGATCATTTTTGATCAAAAGTTCAAGAAGATGACATCGGAATCCA
>JAJOOR010006685.1:0-43629 GCA_036250505.1 Solanum acaule | reverse complement strand
GTTTATGTTTATTATGTTATATAAACAAGACATAAAGAAACATCCTCTGTCGTTGTTATAATGGGATTGCATCCGTTCTAATGGAAATGAAAGCTCTTATTTCTTCACTTGTTGTGTACATGATATTTGGAAAAAAAATTACCAAGTCAAAAAAATTATAATTCTTAACTCATAATATCAAAAAAGTCTTAAGAGGCCTCAAATTCCATAGAAAAATCTTTTTATTTCCGCGTTTGCTAATCATCATATATAAAAATATATTTATGACCTATTTCTAATGAGATAATATTCAACACCCTAAAAAATTAAACTTTGTCAACGTGGTCACACCTCTCTAACCAATGAAATTGTCAAATCTATAAGCATTAAATGTTTATATATATGGAATAGGTCATCACTAATTGACCTAACCTGATATATAGTACTACTTCTTAATTGACCCTTACATGTATTCAATATTTAGGCAAATCATATAATATAAAACTATATATGAGTTCATGGTACCCCATTACTACTAGCTAAGACCACATGTGTTAAAATCACAATAAATAAGAGAATTAACTTTTATTTTATGTATATATTAAAAAAAATCAATCTTGTATATATAGTGTGTTTTTACGGTGAAAGGGTTCGAATGAATACCTTTGTCCACCATAGCTAGTTTAATCCTTAAATATCATTATTTAGGGTTTTTTGGTTTGAAAGATAAGTTATGGTGAAATTATTTGTTTAAATATTATTTTTATTAGTTGTTTGGTTAGTTATATTAAAAACAATGTGCATTGCATAATATCTAAAAATAAGTTGTTTGTTTACAAAAATATCTTTCATCTTATTTAATAGAAAAAGGTTTGAGGAACCTTAGAAGTATTTTTGTCATTTTTGTTATTTTAATACTAGAATAACTAATTCTGTACTATTGTTTCACCCTATGACAGAGATAACTTATCCTGATACTAATTACTATTACTAATATAATTTATTTCAAACTTAGTAATCAAACAAGGGATACTACTACAATAGTAATTTATATTCCAAAACTATTAATGTCTGTCAAGTATACTGAGTGATAATGATCTTTCATTGATATATGAGTTTGAGTAGTGGTGAGATAAGATATTCATCGAGAAATTCAACATCTATTATAATGTGATTTTTTTAGCGAAAAAGATTGAGATGAATAATTTCCGCCCTTTTTAACTCAACCGTTAAGTTTGAGTAACCTTTTAATTATAAAACACCATATTGTGATTTCCTTGTAATATTTAGGTAATGGTGGGTGATTGTTTTGTTGCTAATGATTGTTTAGTGATTTGAATGCAATAAAGTAAAAGTTAAGACAACGAGAACTTAGAATTAGTTTTTGTGTGGAAAATAGGCATGCTCTTAGACCTTAGTAACTAAAAAAGTATGCTTTGTGTGGAATATGATTCACAATCAATAGTTTGATCTAATCAAATATATTAGAAAATATATCTATCAATAGCTTCTTGTTTTTCTTATTCGGTATTTGATTAATTTGAAACTAAATTAAATTTAGATTTGCATCGAAAAATTCTTTTATCACATGGTAGATCACTTTATAATAAAGAACTTTGTACTCAAAATTTGATTTTTAAAACTTTTGATTAAGAATGACGAAACGCTTATCACATCATCACAATACTTATCGAAGCAACCCATTATTTGAATATATATATGAAACTTCTAATCAAGAATGACATAATACTTATATTTGAAACTTCTTTATCTCCCCCTCGTCCATATTAAGAGAATTGTTGAAACTTTTTATAATTCAAAATAAATGAATTCTTCAAAGTTCAAAAGAATTGTTGAGACTTTTTCTCATATTTACTCCCCTTGTTAGTAAAGTTTTTACTATTTTATATTTTTCAGAAGAATAATCAAAAAGGTAATAGTGGAAAGTAACTTTTAATTTTTTTCCTTAAATATTTTTCTTAAGAAGTGTGTCATACGCCAATAATAAACAACTTATACATAAAATATTTAAAATGTCTAAGTATATATTATTTTATCACGATCCTTATGGATGACACATATTATTAACTCGTTTTATGTAAAGCGTCCCTTGAAATATTTTAATATTTAGGCAAAGCCTAAGTCATGCATATACATACAACATAATAAAAAGAGTCATGCTCCATGGCTGATAAAACACTACTGCCACTACTGTTGAAGCATATGGCTTTGCCGGCCTAATCAAATAATTCGATACATCTACAATCTTATTTTGGTCAACTCCAATTAATTTTATAATTTTTTTTATACTTATACGTAAATTTATTTTATGACATTTTCTTCTATTTCTCTTTAGAATTTTTACCATTAAATTCATCTTACCATTGAAATTATGAGTTATTTCTTAAATCTTGAATTTTTCCACACACATGTATATACACACGCCCAAAACAAAAATTCCTTTAGTTATTTTCTTTATACTGATAAGGAAACTCATAATTGTTATTTTTTAATACACATAATAAATTATACTAGGCAAATTACTTACATCGAGATACTTGTATGATAATTTTTTTTTATGCAAACTACAATTGACCATGAAAAAATTATTTTCTCATGGTATAGTTAGATCACATACAAAAAATATGGAGATTAATTTTTCATTTTCGTGATGTCCAGACGATCAAGTAAGATTGATAGATTTTTGTGTTAACAAACTTTTAAAAATGATGTGCATATCAAATTAGTTTAGTATGAAACCCAAACGATCTCAAAGATATAAACAACTCGAGCCATAACTCTAATCCAAAAAAGTAATCTAAATTTAAAATGAACAATCTGTGTCATAGAGTCGGAAATTTGAAAGAAAAATAAGCATAAGGACGCGTTATGTTGTTTGATTTATTCTCCCAATTTTGAAGCAAACAACACCCTTTTATTCCCGGACCCACTCCACCGCCCACCCAACCCCATTCCCTTTCCTTCCTACATTCACCAAATTCACACCAAACTAAAAAAAAAACAATATTGAAAAAAAATAAAATTTACCAAGAAAGATAGATAGATGAACATATTATTGTAACAAGTAGGGATGAAACTATACAGAAGCGGAGTAAGAATTTTAATTTTATAAGTTTCGAATTTTAGAATGATAATTTCGAGTAATAATAATTCAGTTTTACGATTATTTTTTTAATACATATTTGATGAATTTTTTGATAAAAATATATGATTTGAGCAAAAGTTATTAAATTTGATAGAATTTGTATCAAGCTTCTGATTTACTACGGAAGAGTAAAAAAGGGTTTATCGAACATCCACCCCCACCATTAAATCACATTATATGTGTATATATATATATTCAATGATATATGATTTTTAATGTATGAGTTTTGAATTATAATTTTTTATATTTTGATATGTTAAATGATTTTTTTAAACGCACATATAAGATTTGGACTAAAATTATTTGCCTCGTAATTATCATCATGTCTCCACTCATATATATAACAAGTATTGAATTTCCTTAGTGAAAATATTATTTTGTCACATGTACAAATAATTGTTAAGTTCAAACAAGATAGGATCAATACATCCAAATAAGGTAGTTCTGCCTAATGTCATCAAGAGAGTGTTAAAGAGGGTTGAGATCTTGAGAATGAGTAAAGAAATTTTAATACTCCATCAATTATTTTTCATGTTGAATAAGTTATGAAGGATCTGAATCTAGTTTTGCTATTGACTCCGTTGTATCTGTATTATAAAAATTATTTATCATTTAATTTTTTTTGATAATATGAACAAGTTCACACGAATAGAATTATCAGGATAAAAAACATTAAACATTAATTAATTTCATTACAATTTTTATATGAGTTACCAATACAGAGTATGATCACATATTTTGAATGATGATTTCAAAAAATTGTTCCAAATTCCAACACATGTGAAAATCTTTTGTCTGCAAATGTCAAGTAGACGTAAATCATGATCATATTAGTATCAAACATCAATGCTTTCCTTGGATGCCATTCATAGATGCTCTATTTTTATTATTGAGTAAACAAAGCTATAGTGTATTATTATTTTGGGTCGAATTCAGTATTTTCAATGCGAAATAAAAATTTAATAAAATTATAATAAATTATAGATATATATTATAATTTTAAATAAAAGTACAATATAGTCAATACAAAAATCTTAAAATTTAAACTTATAAATTAAAATCTTGAATCGACTTTAATAATTATACTCCAAATATAGTGTTATAAATTTATAGTTATACTATTGACTAGTATAGTATAGTAGTAACTTAAAAGTCAAAGTACAATTATGATATTATAAAGCTTATTAGGAAAGAGCTTTTAATTATTTACATCATCAATATTATTAAATTAACTTTTATTTATTATAGTAAGTAATTTATTTTATTTTGAAGATTACAAATATCATAGTTTAGGAAAAACTAATAATATAAAAATTTCCTGCTATAAAGGTGCATAAAACTTAGGACCAGTATATTCATAATTTTCTTAAAAAGCATTTTGCTTATATATTTGATTGGATTTCTGAATAATTTTTCGTTTTAAAATTTAAACAGTAAAAAATCTTTTACACACACAAGATTTAACCTTTTTTTTTTATAACAATTAATTAATATTACAATAATAATTACTGATTTCTTTTTCTATACATCTAATACGGATAAACTTGACTTAATTTATCCACACTCGATTTATTAATTTTATTCTTATATAACTTGATAATATATATAACTTAAACTCGTAACTGAACTAATATTAGTAGTAAATAAAAAAGATGTTTTATAAGTGGAAGAGTTGTATTTAAGCACATACACCACTCTCTACATATCATCCACTCCCTCCCTATCTCTCTCTATATCTATATCTATATCTATATGTATATGTGTATACACATAAAAACAATTAAACATTTGTGTACCCTCTACCATTTTTTGATTTTTGTGTAAAACAAAGGGTGGAGAAAATATAGTTTGGTACATTATTGTCCCCTCTGGTGCTGGTTCTTGCAAAAAATTTTGTTGGTGGGGGTGAGTTTTTCTTGTTTTCAGATACCCATTATGTTATTTGATAGAAATTAAAGAGTAAAAATTTGATGTATTTTTGTTTTGCAGTGGCAATTAAGGGTGAAGACTTTGTTGTTGCAAGAATCAAATCTGGAGCATTAAAAGATAGAATCTTTGCAAGTTTTAGTGAAAAGGGTGTTGGTTGATTTGGGGGTTGAATGGTGTAAATCAAAATTAGGATTTGTTGTAGAGGAGAGAAAAATGGGATCTTATCAACTAATTAGAGAGAAGAAAGATGCAAGATTAAGATGGGATCCACAACAAGGGGATGCTATAGTTGAAGGAGAAGGGAAGAATTTATCTTTATCTCCTAGGATTGAGGTTATTACAAGTGATGCAACAAGTAATAATAATGATTTAGAGTTGTCTTTTCAGAAATCACCGGCATCTCCTTCGTCTACATTGCCTAAATCTAGTGGTGATCATGGTGGACACCATTTTCGTAGGTCTAAGAGTGGAGGGAGTGGTCGACTTCTTTCTCTTGACATTTTTCGCGGGATCACTGTTGCGGTAATTTCTCATATGATTCAATTTTAGTTGAATGATTCAATGTTTATTCTCCTTTCTATCATCACTTGTGTATGGTAGTGTTAAGATCTGTGTACATCTCCGTACCTCACTTGTGGGATGTTTCTTCATTTGTTTTCTTGGGTCTTGTCTATTTTTAGTTTCTTTCTTTTGGGTAATTTCTCATCTTTTCTATTTTTAACAAAAATGTTGAATTTTTTTGTTCAAGTCCAAGTCCATATTACCAGCTTCAGAGAACTAATTTTGGCATTCAGTCTTAGTTGAAGATTCAATGGACATCTTGTTGTCTTTTTCCAGATTCTCGCAATTTTGTTGTTTGGTTGTTTTTGACTCTTCTCTATATTTCGTTTCTTTCCTTTGGCGTTTTCTTGTGTCAGAATTCTTTGCATTTGAGTAAAGTTCACAGCTTTTTTGCTCCAAATTTGTCATTTGTTTATGTTGATTGTTCCAAGAGTACGACTACTACATGGATACGATTTTACAAGTTACATCTGGCTCATTATTCTTTGACTTGTGTATTAAGTTGTTTTGACTTGTAAAAATATGAACTTTAGTTGGAAGAAAAGACAGGGACTTGGGTGGTGCTTAAGACTTGAGGATGTTTTGATTTTTAAGCAGAATTTTAATCTGAGAAACACGCTCCACATACCTCATTTCATCTTGTAAAGTATGTGCAAAAATTATACAAAAACTGATGACATTGTGATGGTTCAAGCCTAAATGGCTTCAAGAAAAGGCCTTATGTTTCAATCGAATCATCCTGTTTTGGTGCCAAGTAGTTGTGGGGAAACGAGGACAATGTACCATTTCGGGGATACAAGATAGGGATGAGAAAATTGGATTAAAGGAGATGGAACTGAACAAGGCTTACCAGACAAGGATGCTAATCTTATGTAGGTTTAAAAATGTCTTATCATGTAGAATTTATTTATTACAAAAAGGGAAATATGACAATAGTTCTTCTTTGTGCGCATGTGAAGGAGGGACTAGGGAGTAAGATTGCCTGTTTGTTGTTTATGTGAAACTAATTCCTAAAACCTGAATGAGCAATTTGGTTCTTTTCCTTAAAATGTATCATCTTATTTTCTCTTGCTTCTGGTACACTTTCTGCAGTTAATGATATTTGTGGAATATGCTGGTGGAATTTATCCTGCTATCAATCATTCACCATGGGATGGTATAACCCTGGCAGATTTTGTCATGCCATTTTTCCTCTTCATTGTTGGAGTGTCTCTTGCACTTGCATACAAGGTAAATATGTTTTAAACAAATTTCAGACTATTTAACTATGTTTTGTTGCTGGATTTGTTCATATGCAGTTGTCTTGGGGGCAGAGAGCTTTCTCTGTTTGAGCCACAACAAAAATATAGATATTGGTTTTATAGCAAATTTTATCTCTAGTATCTATGCATTTTGTATATGAACAAGCTGTGAATCAAGATATGAAGGACACTTTTATGGTTTTATATTGGTTGAGCTGTTTTTGTAAGCCATTGTATTGCAGTTTCAGATGTTTTTGCATCTTGTGCTTATAGAAATTCTTTTGGGTTATACAGAACATGCCCTGCAGACTGACTGCAACTGGAAAAGCAATTCACCGCGCGCTTAAGCTTCTCATCCTTGGACTCTTTCTTCAAGGTGCTCTTCTTTTAGTCATCTGTCTAACTTTACCTTGCAACAGCTGTTTATTAGATTGTCATGCAGTGGCAAAATATTAGATTGGCAAGTATGACACTTGCGTGCTTTATCCCTCTCTAAACAGGAGGCTATTTTCATGGTATCAAAAATCTAACTTATGGAGTGGACGTTGAGAGAATCAGATGGATGGGTATATTGCAGGTATGAAGCCACCATATTCTTTTTTGTTTTATATTATGTTGTGTATTTCTCTTGTTGTTCAAGTGGATTATGTCTTTTTAACTTTTTTTTTCTTTTTCTTCCCCAGAGAATTGCAATATCATTTTTGTTGGCAGCAATGTGTGAAATCTGGCTCAAGGGTGATAATAAAGTCAATTCAGGACAATCTTTGTTGAAGAGATACCATCAACAATGGTGAGTTCCGAATCTTTTGACCATTCGTTCCAATAAAGATTATTTAAACTATTCATCACTTAGCGGTAATCGTTACTTACTTTTTTCATCAATATGTCTTGCTTACCTTGAGCATAACATATTATTGACAAAAAATTAAATTACTACAAGATCAGCTTGATCTGAAGTTGATACTTTGGTTGTGTTCAAAAGATGGTCCTCAGTCTGAAATGTTTTGAAGTCTAGTTTTAAAGTAACTATATTGCAAAATGTTGGCGTGATATGGAGAAGGCTTGATTCCCAATGGCTAGACAATACTAATATGTGGTTATTTTCAACGATCAAAATACTAATGTGTGTATTCTGTTCAAATAAGGTGTAGGAATTTTAACAACATGGTCTTTTAAACAATATGCCCTGCCCATAGGGTGGTAAGTACCTAGTCCTCATGGTGTACCATCAGGATTGGAGATGATACATAAAAATATGGACAATGACACCTTTTAGCTTATTGAAGTGATAAATAGAGTGAGTCTGTAAGAGTAAGTAAAAGGGTCAAGGATGCCAAAAGCTGAGTCTATGTGGAGATTGATCTGCTCGATGTGTGTGTGTATGCGTGATAGTGAGGGAGAGAGAGCTAGGTTTCTTGTGTGTGCAAACAGTGCCGTCCTGAAATTCCTTTAAATGGTCTGTGCTGACTGCTGATAGCTGCAGTAGGTGCAGGTAACTCCTAGTCTCAACATCAGAAGGTAAATCCTTAAGTTATTGAATCTTCACTGTCACTGGTGCTTCGGATATCTCATGTGTCAGCATCCTGAGGGTGAGAAAAATATGAGAGTTTTCTCAGGCATGGCAATGGAATCTTGAAATACGAAGGAGCCCCATTAGCATGTTCAATGAGTGTCTTGGTAAGGCCGTAAGGGAAACAGTGGGATGCGAGAAATTGCTTGTATGTGTCAATCTCACCGGATAAATGGTGAACTTGTAATCTTATGATTCTTCATGTTAAATAGCCTACTCTTCTGGGATGTCATCTATGGTAGCTCAGAATTTGTTTCTATTGGCAAATGTGTTAAGACTGCAAATCAGAGAGATGGAGGTAGAGTAGTGGGTACATGTTTGGCAAAACCCATTAGCTTTGGTTCGAACTCTGTATTTGTCTTAAAAAAGTCATTTAACATGTATAGATTTATTAATTTAGAACCCAGTAACTTCATGGGAAGCTTTTAATTATCAGATAGAGGTGCAAGCTAGTAATTTTGTTCCCTTGAAAAGGGCAGACAAACGGATAGTGATGAACCATGGATTATTTCGTGTTGGACTATTCGTGGGGATATCCATGGAAGAACAAGATACTGCAATTTGTCTGACTTTTTTGTTTTTGTCTTATATAGCTGCAAATGTGGTGCATTTTGAACTTTTTCTAAAGCTTCATGCTTCTGTCAATTTTTTTAATGTTCTAGCTTAATCTGCATTATTCTCAAAAACAAGAAAACAATGCTTAATCTTCACTCTCCTGTTTAATCATATTTCCTTTTTCTCCCTCCATTTTTGTTTCTCCAGGGCCACGGCTATAATGGTTACTGCTTTATACCTTTCTTTGTTCTATGGTTTATATGTTCCTGACTGGGAATATCAGATGCCAATGGACATATCTTCTTCAGAAGCAAAGATATTCACAGTAAGTTGTTCACTGCAATTAGTTGTCTATTTTAGTTTTCCTTGAAAGGTCTGGGATGACATCCCGTTTTACAAATGAAATTGATGAGTTTCTTTAACATGACTATGTTCCTTTGAAGGTGAAATGTGGTGTACGGGGAGACAGTGGACCAGCATGTAATGCTGTTGGAATGATTGATAGAAAAATATTGGGTATTCAACACTTATATGCAAGAGCCATTTATGGACGATCTAAAGTATTCTTCCTCCCTTAGTATTTCAAAGTTTCTCGTTCTGTTACTTTCCATTTTCAGAATTCTTTGATATTCAAACGTTTTGATTGTTTTCTTGACAGGAATGTAGTGTCAACTCCCCTAACAACGGTCCCCTTCCTCTAGATGCTCCATCATGGTGTCAAGCCCCTTTCGACCCAGAAGGACTTTTGAGGTTTGTTATTGATACCTCAATATCTTTTGTTATTTGCCAGAAACTTATGATGTGTCTCAAAAAAAGGCCCCTTTCCTTTGTTACTCTCTTATCTTCGGTTGGAATTTGTCAATTAAGCTCATTTGACTTTGTTGTAGCTCATTGATGGCTATTGTAACTTGCTTCATTGGTTTGCATTACGGACACATCATTGTTCATTTCAAGGTAAACATTTTCTGCATTCTTGTTTTGTCTATTCTTTTTTTCCCTTGGATGAGAAGGTCACTTATTTTGTTGCTCTGCATCCTAATGTGTTCCAGGATCATAAAGTTAGAATTCAGCAATGGTTGGTACCATCCTCTTGTCTCGTACTGTTGGGTGTAACATGTGACTGCCTCGGTAAGCTTTTCTTTTAAATTTCTGTTCCTTTTCATGCTATACATCTTAGAGCTTTGTTTTACCATAGAGAGCAAATATGCAGAGTATTAACTTCTCTGTTTTATTTACTTCGTTTAGGGATGCACACAAACAAGGTTTTGTACTCGTTCAGTTATATGTGTATTACTGCTGGCGCTGCTGGTTTTCTCTTCACTGCAGTCTATATGATGGTTAGACACTATTCATCCCTTTTGGTCTTTCCTTGAACATTATCTGAACAATGCTAGATCTAGATCTGTCTACTAAGGCAAAGCTTTGGAGTTCCGTTTTGGTATCTGATTTTATCTTTAAAAATGACTTGCTTCTCCTAGAACTTAGTTTCGAACCTTGCGCTATTGACCCTCAGGATTTCTTGGTTCAATGGCGCAATGCTTGAAACTCAGTGGAAAGGATAATATAAAGAATAAGTTTGGTACTGCGCATATACTTAGGGATGGCAATGGGGCGGTGTAGGTGGGGGCGGTGCGGGTTGAGCTTAACCCGCAAAATTTTTAACCCACCCCGCATAACAACTCTTTTCATTTTCAACCCGCCCGCATAGATCCGCCCTGCATAATTTTTTTAATATTTTCTTTTTCTAGTTATGTTTGATACTAAAAATAAAATTCATAAAAATAAATTCATTTTAAATTAAGTTGTATTAATTTAATAGGATAGTGACTTAAAATTTTATTTTTTAGAGGTCAATTGGGTAACATGTAAGAAATTGTATTATTTTTTATTGAACCATTTTCATTTATTATCTTGAATATTTTAGTATCTTTAAAGAAATTATCTTAATAAATAATGATCTATCACTCTTATAACATGTAAAAAGTTAAAATTAAGTTTGAACTCACATAGAATCACATATACCCGCAACCTGCCCCGCCCCGCCCCACATTAATTATTAAAAAACCCACTTCAATCTGCCCCGCCCCACATAACCTTAAACCCGCCCTGCTCCACATAGCCTTAAACCCATCCCGCCCCGCATCCGCCCCGCCCCGTTGTCATCCTTACATATACTTGACTAACATATCAAAAAGTTTTTTTTTTCTTCTTAAAACTCCATTGTCCACGAGTCAAAGATTTAATATAAGAAGTTCCTTTGTCCAAAAGCTTCAGATATACAAGTAGCTATGTCTAGTGGCCGAACAAGGATTTTCACTAACGAGATTCAAAATATAAAGAAGGGTTCAATATCCACTCTCTCTATATATATATAAGAAAAAAATTTGACCCTCTATATATAGTGTACTTTTTCGACGTACCCCTTCCGCTACCCTAGTTCCGCCCATGGCAATGTGATTTTGAGACACTTTGATCTTTTTTCGTCGTAGTTTACCTTTTCAAGGCTAGTTGCTGTCAAAAACTGCAGCCATGCTAGGGGTTGGTAAATAAGTCATTCTTTTGTTACATAGCTAAAAGCTTTGTTCTTTCTATAGGTTGATGTGTGGGGCTATAGACACTGGACCACAATACTGAAATGGATGGGAACGAACGCGTTGCTGATTTACATTCTTGTATCGTGCAACATCCTTCCCGTTCTTTTGCAGGGATTCTACTGGAGGCGGCCTGAAAATAACATTGTCAGTACATACTTAGACTCTTACACATTATCCATTTCGATATCTTTCAATAGTTTCCTCTAACTATACATTCCATTTTTGGCAGCTCACGATGATTGGTGTCGGACCTAAGAAGTAGCAGAGAGCAATAACCGGCATGCTGAGGTGCTAAAGCATTTATCACCAAGGCTTGATAATTTTTTCGCGGAATGAAATCTTCAGAGCTTAGTACGAGGCAAAAATCTCTCCATCTTACGCGTGACACTCTTTATATGTAAATTTATGTATATGTATAATTGGCTTGTGAGTGCACGAAACACACACACACACATCATATTTTATTAGCTTGATCTATTGACAGAAACGCGGTTTTTATGAATGAGAAATCTGCTCATAGAAGCAGCAGAGGTATTACCTCAGGACAATGAAGATTTTCTCTTTGGTAAACTGCAGTAGTTAGTTTTTAGGTCCAGTGAGATTGGCTCTCATCACACACAACTTCTTGCTGTATTAATATCAGTCTCGTTGAGGTCGGTTGTATGAATCCTCCGTTATCCAGTTTTCTCTGTTCATGTTTGATATAGCCTGTAGGTGGGCACGAGATTCATCGTAGGTATACTAGTTTCACGTTGGTTGTCAACATTTTGCAATAACATTTGTCCGAATTTAGGTGACTACAAACTAAGAAATAATTCAAACTTTAAAATTTCTATATATAATTAAATAGATGTCCATGTATAGTCTAATGTTATGTCATTTTGAACACTACTATAATGTATAAATATTACAACAACATACATGTTTTACAAAGAGCGGTCTGTAGGATATAGTATACACAAATTTTATTTCTATCTTATGGGTAGAGAGGTTGTTGTCGATAGATACTCAGCTCAAAGAAAAACGGTCTAGTAGCAAAAGTATACGAAAAAAAACAGATAGTAACATATAAAAATTATATCAAAACTATAGGATAATCGCACTATAAAAAACAGCATGTAGTAAAAAATTCGATGAACACGAAATTATAGGCACATTAATACCAACCGTCACCAATTTATGTAACAAATAGTTACATAACACGAAACTACACTATAATGTATAAAAATTAAGTCTTATTAATTTTATATATACAATGCAAGTTGAAAAGTAGGTTTATATTAATACCAACCACCACCAATTTATGTAAAGACAAAATTAGTTGAACAATCAAAATCTCAAAGTTAATATAGTGATGAAATAGTAGGAAAGTAGAAGTTTATTCATTTACTAAAAGCCCAAGTCTTTAAAAAAAAAAAGGTTTAAAAAGGTGCTTCTTGGTAGGTAGTTTAAAATTTTAAATTATTTTTTAAAATAATACATCACAAAATCTGAACTAACTTTCTTCAAGTTAACTGAATAGATATTATTCGTTAAGGGGTTGTTATTCCCACTTCAATATGGGGTAAACTGTTTTAGCTTTAACGATCTTAAAATTTGAACTCATTATATTTAAATTATAAATTCATCTCTAAGTGAATTCTTCATTCATAATTATATCTTTTGGGTTCAAGTCTTAAATATGTAAAAAATCTTGGTATTGATACTTGGTAGGTAACACTTTCGTTTAATTATAAGCCTTACACAACACAAATCCAAATCAATCGGAGCCTCAATACAAGTATCAAATACCAAATAATTTATTTATTTTTAAAAATAGTAGATGATAGTGCTACTTTCCTTCTTGAATAAATAAAAATAAAATATTATTATTATTATTATTATTATTATTATTGAAATGTTATAGTAGACTTGCTACACACAATATTACACCCTTCATGTTCAAATTTTCCAAAAATATTATCATATTCGTATCGAATCCTCTAAAATGCATAGAATAATATTTTTAAAATATCCAAACTTAATTTTTGTTTCATGAATTCCTTGGAACATCTCTATTCCTTCTACACTCTTTTGGCATTGTAGAGAACCTTTTTTTATCAGTACAATAGTTATAAATTGTATACTTGTCCCTAACTCTTCTCAAAAGTCTCCATTGAGTTGTATCCAAATCTTGAAATTCCTTTTGATCCCACCAACTTTTGCCTTGATTGGCACAAAATTTGGCATTGACAGAAGATTCACAACCATCAATGTGAAAGCCTTTGTATGAGGCAACAAAGGGTGCATTTGACCAATCAATTTTTTCAAGTCCACCTCTTGTTGCCCAATCATCTGCTTCCCATAGACTTGAGTATATCTTCATTGGTTGGTCAAATGGGAATTTGACACCTAAGTTCTTGTTGTTCTTGAACACTCTTATGGGATACTCATCCACAAAGAACCTGATGTCAAAATGGACAGATTAAATTAAATTCGAATAGATTAAAATATATTTTTAAAAAACTCATACATAAGCCAAAAATATGATGAATAGAAGGAAAGGAGATCAGAAAGATAGGCGAATGAATTTATTGAATACAAAGAAGAAAATGTATTTCGACTCCGTCGTAGTTCTCAATCATTTCGTGGCACCGGGCGTGGCTGAACCATCTATGATGGAGGAAGCTAATGCACATGGAAGAAGCTTAGATAAAAGAATACGTTCTTGCATCGCATTTTTCTGTCCTTATAATTGAAAAAATACTCAATGTCTTACTGTTTCAAAATTCATAAGGGAAATTAAGAGCAATATAATGACCTAAAATTTCACTTGTGGTATATGAAACTTTAAGATAATAGCTATTTTTTGAAAACAATCGAAAAGTAGTTAGTAAACGCTATTTCTACGTCAAAACAAGTCAAACTAAACAATTATCATATGATTTAACGTGCCTAAAATTTATTTGGATCAAAATAAATCAAATAATGGTCATAACTTAACCCTCCCAGCCTGACCTAACTTCACCTCTTTTTTATGTCGTCTTTTTGAGAAAAAAAAAGGATGAAACTCCACATTTTCTTAAATTATTACCTTAATTTTTTTTTCAGATTTATATAATTCCCAATCTTCAATTGAGTTTGTAAACTTGGGTTTGGTTTATATTTTGACTAATTTGACTCAATAGTTTGATGAGTCATTTCAAGTTCAACCCATTATGTCAAATTAACAAACGATCATAATCCAATTCATTTAACCTTTGAAATGTAAAACCCCCTAATAAAGATCATTTCATTCTACATAGACTCTATATAATACGAATCTGAATTAATTAAACATTTTTCGGATATCAAATGATCATAAAAAAATAAAAATTTACTTACACAATTTGGTAAAGATTCCACAAGACAGAGTAAGTGTGATAATCTTTTGTTGGATCAAACCATAAGTAAATCCTTTGCTCTTTGTCACCTTTTCCTCCTGTGTATACATTTGTTTGTAAAATGTATGGTTCTCCTGTTTTATTCCCCAAGAACTCAAAGTCAATTTCATCATGTTCTGAATTTTGAGAAGATAACTGCATACACACAAAGCAATTCACATCGTTAGAACAAATTCAAGATTTTAACTTTATAGGTTCGAAAATTTTTATACCTATGTAATATGTTTTTAACATATATATATTTCTCAGACCCCACATTTTGAAATTATATTGGATATACTATTGTTGTTGTTATATATAGTGTATGAGACAAAGTTAGATTTGCTTAAATCCACCTCCGAATATAGTTTCCCGACCGTAAAACCTACAAACACTACATAAAAAATTATCATTCGCTAAATATGTATTTTTAGCGGCAATTAACACTCTTTGTATATGTCCCTAAAGCCTTTAGCAACATTGGTTCTAATGACACTTAACTAATGCCGGTAAAGACTTTAGCACTCTTTATTAATGTCAATATTTATTGCCACTAAAAGTTGTTTTTGTTGTAGTGAAAGAAGGCAATCGATGGTCTTTCGTGGATCGTGGTAGTGACACAAAATTTTGTGCAAGTAGTATCGGATTATTATTTTGTTAGAAGCGGTGTTAACTTACTATCATCAGGGGCAGAGCTACATTTGCTCGAGGGTTGTCAAGCGACACCCCTTCACTAGGAAATTATATTGTATAAATAGGTCAAATTTTAGTTTTATAGGCACATATATATCAACGTGACGCTTCTTGATACATGTTCAATCCTAGCTAGCGACATGGTTATAATTTTTTGATACCCCTAAATAAAAATCCTAACTTTACCACTGACTATCACACCTTTACATTATAATGAAATGTATGTTGTATAATTTATATAGTCGATTCCAACCATCGAAATACAAATAATTGACTATTAGTGTATGTTATTGACTTACATAGAAAGCAGTGACAGTGCCTGCAGAATCACCAGCAACCATCTTTATGTGCATAGCAAAGTGCCCAAATAGGTAAGATCCTTTTGACTGAAAGCCAGTACCTATATGTCCCAAAACAAATTCAAAATCAGAAGCATTAACATAAAAAGTAACAATTTTGAAAGAAAAAAAAAATATGTTAAAGTTAATAATAATAGTAGTATCAAAAGTTAAGTCAAGATTGTTCTACTGAAACTATAACCAACAACAACATACTCACTATAACCTCGCGGCTTGAAAAAGGCCATGATGTATACGCAACCTTACCCCTTACTTTATGAAGACGGAGAGATTGTTTTCGATAGACCCTCGACTCAGGAAAAACATAACAAAAGAAATCACGTATGTAAAACAAATAAAGTAGTAGAGAACAAGTCATGTTGAAAACAATGCAAAGATCAAGATTAACAACAACAAATAATATGATTAATGACTTCCAGCATAACAAATACATCCGATGGAACGTTAAGGATGGTATATACGCAACCTTACCCCTTACCTTGTGAAGACGGAGAGATTGTTTCCGACAGACCTTCAACTCAAGTAAAACATAACAAAAAAATCATGCATGTAAAACAAATAATGTAGTAGAGAAACTAGTCATGCTGAAAGCAATGCAAAGATCAACATTAACAACAACAAATAATACGATTAATGACTTCAACCGTACCAAACACATCCGATAAAAAATAAAATGTTACCGGTGCGGTTATCGAGGGAGAGCTGGATCTCAGAGCCACCATTCAAATATTTGATGTGATCAAAAGCCCAACTAGGCTCATAATTTCTTCCAAATGGGACATCAATTGGCTTATTGGGCTTAGCTCCCATTGATCCTCCTACTAACACACACAACACCAACATCATCATCCATTTGAAGCTCATGATGTTTCTATTATTTTCGAGTTGATGAGTAGAAATCGAGTATAAAGTAAATCTCTAATGATAGCTATAAATTATGTGAATTGAAATGTTGTTACGACTTTCAAATCAAGACTGAGAAAACTCAATTAATAAAGAGCATTCTTAAAATGAATAGAATCCTACTAAGAGAATTTATTTATTTTTTGGTTTGGGATGAGAAAATGTACTAATTCTATGCCATTATATATAGTATAGATACTCTAACGTGGAAGTTACTGTAACTTTGACAGTCCTAAAACTAGCTGGCCAATTAATTCTTTCGTTTCATAATAAGTGTCTTTTAAGGGGACGTGATAGGGATATGTGCGATGGCATGGTCAGAAATTTGGTGAAGTGAGCAAATTTTTTTTTTCCAGTTATATAAATACATCACATAATTTTTCGATAAAAGATATGCACCAAACCACCCTTCGCCTAAGATGGTTCCGCTCATGAGTATAAGATAGAGAAATTTATCTCAACCTCATGAATTTGGATCTTATAAGTTAATAACAAATTTCATTATTTTAATATAAATGGGGCGATAGATAATTTTAAGATTAATTAATTAATTAATACCTCTAATTAAAGACATAATAAATTAATGTTATTCTTATCACTGAGTTATTAACTTCATCCACCGCACAAACCAACAAGTATTTGGTATACCCAGTAAGAACATCACTTAATAGCATATATATAAATTTAAAAGTGGCACTCAAGGTATCATCTGTTTGGTCAATGAAATAGGTCGAATATCATGAGATTTCAAATACAAATAGTATAAGAGATAAAAAATAAAATAAATCGCAATTTAAAAAAAATAGAAATTAACTTATAAAATTAATTAAAATACATTTAAACCGATTCGAACAAATTAGTTATAGTCACAGGATTCAAGAGGCAGAATTTAATGATCAATTGATAATGTAATTAATCGTATCTCGAAAGTCTCCAAAGGTCAATGACTAGCATTGCACGCACGTGCACATGTTATTAATTATCGGTGCTAATTACTATCTTTTGGGGTGAACTCAAAATTTAAATCGTACTCCCCTCTATCCCTAAGTACTTGTCCACTTTTGAATTGACACACCTTATAAGAAAACAATGAATGACATAGTGAGTTTACCATTTTACCTCTATTAATTATGAAGTGGGTGAATTAAAAACTTAAGATTTTCAAGAAGTTCTACATTTTTCAAAGTGATTAATTGAGGGTATAATATGTAAAAAGAAGTTGTCATTTTTTAATTTCAAAATGGACAAGTAAAAAAGGAAAAGTGGACAAGTAATTAGGGACAGAGGGAGTATAAATTTTGAGTTATTAGGTTTTAGGCTAATACTTAATACTATTTTATACTCCCTCCATTTCTTTTTATATGTCATTCATTTCTATAAATAGTTGGTCCATAATACTTGTCATTTCATAAAATTAATGCATAAACTACCATATTGCTCGTTTTTTTTTTAACTCTTATGAGTTATTAGCCTTGAAAATATACATTTGACGAACTTAGAAAAGCTAAGTAAATGATTCATGTTCATTGGTTAAATTAATTAATTAAAATAAATTAATTCATATTTATTGATTGATAGCTTGAGTTCCAAAAAAATTAAATAAGGATAGAACATTAAACTTATTTAATTTCTTAATATAGTAGAATCTAAATGATGACATATAAATAAGAACCAAGGAAACATATAAGTTCTTACTTTTCGCCCTTGCTACCACTAATTAAAAGGTATGATCTTCTCTAGACTTTTAACAAAAGTTTTCAAATCATTATAGCACATGACATGTGCCAAGTCTGGCAATAGTTGTAACCAAGGCACATGATCAGGCAACCATACATTATACATGAATTATTGCAACAAGACATAATTAATAATAATGACATTTAATTAAGTGCATAATATATCAGAGAGCTTTCTCCCACTTCATAATTAATTTGGGAAAATCCATAAAAAATACTATAGTTTTCCATTTAATGCAGCATCATGGATGCAAATATCATTGACCAACTAATTATACCAACAACACGTATCACATGAACACAAATATTTATATATATCTATGCATTGATGTAATGAATCCACGGTGAGGTGTCATAGTATATATTATTTGCGGATCACATTATTTTAATTAATGAAAGAGAAAAAGGTTTGGAGATAAATCCTAGAGTTTAAAGGTCAGTTCAAATTGAATAGAACCAAGACAAAATACATGAAATGCAAGTTCAATGATGATGTAACACATGAGACTGGAATGAAAGCGAGACTCTATACTTAGGTCGTAATAAAAAAGAAAGAAACTTTTAAGTATTTTCAATTGATTATCTAAAGTAACAAAAAGATTGATTAGGATATCACACATCGTACTGGGGCAAGACATGATAGATAAAATTGAGACTTGAATATGAAATCTAGTGTTATAAAAATATGCAACCAAGACCAAAAGGCAAATCTTACACAATAATAATTAGACTGACTATATTGTATGGAAGCTAACCTAACTTGTAATTAACAAGTTGCTCTTTCCAACGGTCACACATGATTAACATAAACTAAAGTGACATTATTAGCTTAACACGAAAATAAGTGTTTTAGTCCATCAATATATGCCTAATTAAAACAAGAAGAAAGTAATAAATGAGATATTCCCTCCGTTCAATAATAGTTGTCCACTATACTATTTTGAAATATCCAACGGTACTTGTCCATTTTATGAAATCAATAAATAATTTTATACTTGTCCCTAATTTACCCTTATCATTAATTGTAATCATTTCTCTATTACATTTTTCAAGACATTGTAAAAGATGAATTAATTTATGGTTAATTAAGCACTGACATCTTCATGTGCTAGTGTGACATTTGCTTCAACCAATTAATTAAGCATTAAAATGGCATCAATTAATTAATACTCCATCATTATCTTTTCTGCAATTAGAAGGTTCATAATTCCAGAGTGCTAATTAATTACTTGAAGTTGTCTTAACTATATGCAACATAATTTATGTGTTGCCAGAAATTAATAAAAAGGAGGTCCCACACGGAAGAAAAATGACAGTCCGGTGAACTAAGTTTTCGCTACGCACGAGTTCATCCCAGAACCTTTTATTATCACGATAAAAGGAATGATATCTCAAGCGTATGATATCTCTATTCGATTAACTTTCATTATTGAGTTAGCCACATGCAATAGTACCTATAATAAGGGTCATATGGTAAAACTTCGTTTAAAACGATGTGGTAGAAAGAATTGACTAGGTTAAAGTTATTCCGTCTATGAAATTCAATGGAATCCAGAGACCATGTCTTCATTCATAGGATTGGTTGTAGATTGGGTCAACCATATTAATATACAAAAATAAACTCCAGATATTTGAGATCTTATTGGAATATCTACGAGACTTCACCTTGATTAATCAACCGAAACAAAAAGAAAATAATAAGTTGCACCATTTCAAAAATCATTCAAGCTGCTTTCAACCTAACAACAATAACATACCTAGTGAATTCCCACAAAGTGAGGTCTAGAGAGGATAGAAAGTATGCAAATTTTACCCCCCAATCTCGCTGATGTAAAAAGGCCGTTTACAGAAGACCCTCAACTCAAGTAAAGCAAATCGAAATGGAAATGAAAAAGGAAAATGATAGTGAAGAGAACATCGGAAACATTCAAGCTTCAAGCAAGGAACATTAACAATTGCAAAATAGTGCGATCACCTAAACATATTAAACAACAGATGATAACAGATAACAAAAACAAGAAACTAAATGAATAAATCATTCAAGCTAATTTCTACTTGGTAAACCAAAATGCATAGTGAAGGAGAGAATATAAACCATTTATCCATTGTGTCCCTTTGATTTCAAGAATTGATTTTGTCTACACAATCATCAAATTTCTTAACCATAATGTAGGAAGATAAAATAAATTATCAACTTCTTTTGGAAAAAATACCATGCTCTCATCCCAATTCATTTTCTTCCTTTGCAACGGGACCACGGGTTATGTCAACCATGGCTCGATAAATCCCTACCTTTCGACCACCATCAGGGGGACATTAAAGAGGAAAAGAGGGAATGCAAAACCTATAGATGATATATTACTGTTTCTTTGAGTCTTCTCCTTTTTTCCTTTCAGTCAATCTATTGTTGTCGTTATCGTCTGTAGGAACTGTCTCAGCGACTGAGATATCCTTGGAATACTTTTTCACACGCAAAGAAATGAGGATACTCGCTAAGATACCAAGTAGAGGAAAGATGTATGACCATAAATTGGATGTATTAGAACCAGAGCCGGATGATACAGCAGCACCGGCTAGACTGCCAATAGATGTGTTCTGTAGGATCATCGGCAGGCAGCCAATTGCTGTTGGAAGTAGGAAATCCAGGAAGAACCTAACATTGGTGGCTGCTAAGGCATAGTTGATGACATAAGAAGGTATAGGTGAGAAACGGGCAAGGAGTACAAATTTCCATCCATCTCGTTCAACACCCCTTGAAAGCACATGAAAGTATTTGTTGTTTTGCACCCACCCAATAGCAGAGCTGGAACTGCGAAACACAAACCTGGGGAAGTACAATATTAGAATTGCAATGTCAGGATCCTGAGAGGGAGAAATATCTACAACATTTAACAAATTATAACTTCACAAACCAAATCAGAGTGCTCAGATGAACAGTTTAAATGTGCACCTCCTCAGATACTATACGCTTATTTCGCTTAAGCAGAACGACAAGCTTAAAAGAGGGGAAGGGGAACAGATGACCATCTCGTCACCTGTTATTCTGAAATCCAACGACTAGAATATAATTTCCTTTGTCCATAGGAGTGAAAGCTAAAAGAAAAGGCTGAGCTCTCTAGCTTGATTTGTAACTTGTGGTTTTCAATTAATGGAAAGAAAGTAGCCAAATCGGCAATAACCTTTTCTCATGCCAATACCATATCCAACTCCTCCAAATTAGGTTGTTCATCTGCTTAAAAATTAAGTTGTTTTCTATTTTTTGATAACAGAGAAATCTCCGAGGGTCAATGGTGCACAGTTCAAAACACAATGAACAATGGGTCTGCCCCTCTACTCTTCTCCACTTAAACACAATGATTTTGACTGCAGCTGTAAATTAAGTTGTTTATAAGCTGATCACATCCCCACTTTTACTTTCTTTGTCTCATTTATGCATCCTCAAACAGTCAACCGAATTAATGTATTACATATCCATTCCACAACATCTCTGCCTACTTCATTTTATTATTTCATGGTCTAATTTAGCACACTCAATCAAACATTTGTAAACAAATTTATATTATACCCCCATCTTCACATTTCCCAGGTATTAGGATGTCAGATTTGGGGAAGATAAAAGATCTCTCAGAGTGAAACAACAGTGATTTGTCTACAAGGTAATCTTTCCTACAATAATCCTTTTTTCTCCCTTCTAGGTACTCTCATTATAATGTTGCTTCAGATATGGGTTCAATCTACATTTAACCCTAAATTCAACTACGAGTTTTAGAAACAGAGGTATTACTTAAGGGATATAAGATCAGGGAAAGAATTCTAAAAAACAACTGTCATGAAGCAGGAATACAGAAATGAAGCAAGTCAACTATGCCTTTTGCTGTCTACAACATTACTAATTTCAAAAAAAAAAAAACTATGCCTTTTGCTGTCCAACAGAATTAGCAGCAGTTGCAAGGATTCACTATGCTGTAACCAGAATCTGAATGATGGTGGTCTTTATAGTAGAAAGTAAGTGAAGTTTCAATATCTGAAAAGAATGAAACCTTGATCTCGGCAGGATGGCATTGTCAGCTGCAAATCATCTCAGAAAGTACTATAAGCTACACTCCTCATCAGTAAGTCCAGGCAAAAAAGACATGGATTGACATTTGTTTGTATCTCCTAATGGTAGCTAAGAAGGTGATGATTCTTACATATTTCTCTGTACCTGCCCTAATTCCTATATTTGTCTATGCTATTTTTTTTGGGGGAACTGAGGCATAGTTGTTGTCTATGATATTGGCGTATAAATAAAAGAACAAGAAAAACATATTCTTTTCTTAATATAGATCAAGAAAAAGAGATTACTTGTCATAGTACAATTCTCACAAACCTAACTTCTACAAGCTTCTTCTGAGATTACTATTATTAGGATGAACCCATCGGTGGCCACCTAAAGTTAACATCAATTTTCACTTGGACACCTCAAGTAGGCCTTATTCATTTTAAACACCTTAAGTAGGGAGTCGCTGTGTCATATTGGCACTTTTTTGACAACCAGCCAAATATATAAGATGTGTGTATTACACACGCCGATGACGTGTCAAAGTAGCGAATTAAATAAAGACATGTGGCATATATATAAAAAATAATTATTAAAGAAATATATTATGAATACAAACCTATTTTAAAACTATTTAATTAATTACTTCAAAAATTATCTTTCAATAAAGAAGAAAAAGGAAAAAAATCTACAGCACCTTTCTTTTTCTCCTCCACCATTTCCACATCTCCTCCTCCTCTAACCACTATTACCTTCTTCTTCAACTTTGAAGATTATCATTACTACCATCTCTTTCTTCAAATCTACCTATTATAGTCAATTTGGGTCAAAAGCAAATACCCATAATCCAACTATCAAACTATTACCATCTCTTTGATCCTTCAAATTTAGGGATGTCAATGGGGCGGGGGCGGGGCGGTTACGGGGCAAACCCGCGAAGAGTTTAACCCGCCTTGCATAACAAAAATTCTCATTTTCAACCCGCCCCGCTCCGCCTTGCATAGACCCGCTCCACATGATTTTTTTATTTTCAAAAACTGAATTTGATATTAAATATAAATTCACATTTATTTTTTTTCGATAAGCAATATTCATTTAGTATCAATATTCCCATCACTTCAAAATTTGGTAAAAGAAATTGCTTCAGCAGAGAAAACACTATCCAACATAAGCATTCAATATCCCAAAAAAAAAAGATTTAGCACTCCTTGAAAATCCAGCAAATGTTGATAATTATATACTGTATAGGATCCAAAAAAAATCAATATTCTGCCATTTCCTTTCTGTAGATTTACATGATAAACAACACATATTTGAACTTCTAAAATTAAAGGAAAATGGACATTTGAGATACCAATAAAAGAAAAAAAAGGAAAATGACAAACATTTAAAGGAAAAGTAAATAAATTTTCGCTATGCTTCTACACTCAAGTTATCTACTGATTTCATAGGTAAATATTTCATAAATTCATATCTAATGTTAGTTAACCCGCCTCGCATCCGCACCAAATTTCTTTTGAAAAAATCAACCCGCCCCGCCCCGCTCCCACATAAAAACCACCCTGCCCTGCCCCGCACAAGACAAAACCCGCCCCGTCCCGCCCCGCCCCATTGCTATCCCTATTCAAATTCATCATTTTTTTTCTCCAATCACCTCTACCATTGGAACTGCTCGTTTTGAAAGTGTCAAAGTACCCAAAAAAATTGATCCATGATGAAATCAGACCTATTTATGAATTTACTTGAAATGGGTTCATCGAAATAGAAAAGTTAAAAGCTTTGAGAAGTAGAAAATTAGTGTTTCAAAAATTGAATCTGCAAAAAAATAACTTAAATAGAGAAAGGTGAAAATAGACCAACGAGCATTTGAAGGATTCGGCGAACTTTCCGACAATGGAACTATGGAAAAATTAGGTGGAGAAATTTGATATCATGAAGAAGATATATGATGTAGACATATTTTGGTCCTTTCTTAAATTATTTTTGTTGATATATACAATGACAAGAGAGGAGAAAGTTAATATACAATGGTGGCGACGTGGTGGCAAGGTGGTGGAGGAAGTTTGGGGAAGGAGAGAGAAGGAAGAAAAAGAAATAAAAAATCACAAAAATTAAGCCTTTCACGCGCTCAAAGTAAGTGCAGCACACATAATATGCCAACTCAGCAAAAAGTGTAAAATTGACATAATAGGACCCTACTTAAAGTGTTTAAAATGAACATCATCCAATTGAGGTGTCCAAGTAAAATTTGGTGTCAACTTTAGGGGGGCCACCGATGGGATAAGCCTTATTATTACTATTATTTTTATTGGTATTATTTAACAAATAGAAAGACAAGCACTAATCTAGTGTTGGAAGCTTTTATTAGGAAATGTTATTAGCCCTAATTGAACTGCAGAGCCTAAAGAGAGGAAACCTTGTTTAACTTGTTTCAATTTTCAATATGCTAAGACAAAACATACTATTCCGGTCAACGGAAACATAACGAGAGTAAGATTACTCTGTAATAAACTTACCCTCCAAAGAAATAAAGGGGTATATTTCGCCAATCTCCTCATTTGGACTCACGAGAAAAAAAGATGATATAACATACAATTCGGCCGTCAAAAAATTCAGAAACCTAGGTAGGCTTGACAATTTGAAACAACAAGTTCATGAGTAATGAGTATCTAGTTTCCTAGATCAAACAATCACCACTAATCACGAATCATCTACAATTTCTAGGAGACAAGATGTACAATTCAGCTGTCAAATAAAATTCGAAAACCCCAGATAGTCTGTGAATTCAGCAAACAAATTCTCAAGTATCTACTGTTAAATCAATCAAACAACTACACCTCAATCCCAATTTCGCTGCATTAATCCTCAATACCCATTCTGTTCTATTCGAGTCCATTTCATAAGCAAACAAAAATAAATATCTCTTTTTTAAGGAAAATTAACTCCAATTTCCTTATATTAATCCTCAAATCCCTTCTACTCTATTCGAGTCCCTTTCATTCCCAAACTAAAAAGTACAATCTTTTTCAAGGCAAATTAACTCCAAATTCCTTATGTTAATCCTCTATATCCCTTCTGCTCTGTTCGATTCCCTTTCATTCCCAAACAAAAAAATAAATACAATCTTTTTAGGCAAATTAACTCCAAGTTCCTTATATAAATACTCTATATCCCTTCTGCTCTATTTGACTCCCTTTCATTCCCAAACTAAAAATATACAATCTTTTTTTCAAGGCAAATTGACCCCAAATTCCTTATATTAATCCTCTATATCCCTTCTGCTCTATTCGAGTCCCTTTCATTCCCAAATTGAAAAAAAACACACAATCATTTTAAGGCAAATTAAGGATTACCTAAACTCCACATATATTTCCCAATTGATTCGACATTTGCTTCAACTATTCAATTGCTGCCTCTTTTTTGAAACCCAATTGGCTGCTTAATCCTTTCATGGCTGCGATTATCGCTACCACCACTGCTATTGTTACCCATTTCCCCAATCCCATAACTTCACCCTCTCTCTTTCACAATCCCCTTTTTCTCAATCATATGAAATGTTGACAGTGAACTGAGCCGATCTTTCATTCCCAAGCTAAAAAACTACAATGTTTTTAAGGAAAATTAAAGATTATCTAAACCCCACATATATTCCTACAAGTATAACTAATTTACTCCAAGACTTAGATAACATCTGTTCCAAAAATGAAAAAAAATAACAGTGAAGTCAGCTGATTTTCCATTAGCAAACTAAAAAAATACACAATCTTTTAAAGGAAAACTAAAGATTATCATATATTCCTACACTTGCAACTAATTTACTCCCAGACCCAGATAACATTTGTTCCAAATTTGAAAAAAATAACAGTGAAGTCAGCTGATTTTCCATTAGCAAACTAAAAAATGACAATCTTTTTAAAGGAAAACTAAAGAATATGTATATATTCCAACAGAAATAAGTAACTAATTTACTCCCAAATTTGAAGAAAAAACAGTGAACCCAAACTAAAAAAAGTTACAAGAAAAAATTAAAGATTATCTAAACCCCGCATATATTCCTACAGCCAGATAAGATTTGTTGGAAATTTGAAGAAAAAGGAAGAAGGGTTTACCTGCCGATGGAGAAAGAGAGAGAAGCGGCAAGAATTTTAGCAGAAAAGACGCAGAAGACAGCAGGTAAGAAGCCAAAAAGTAGAGAAGCACCAGCTTCAAAGAAGACGGCATAAGGAAGACAAAGAGCTAGTGTAATTGTATGAAGAGCCACATAAGCAGGGATCGCCCAATTTCCTAATCGATCGGACATTAGCTTTAACCATTCAATGGCTGCCTCTCTTTCGAAACCCAATTGGCTGCTTAATCCTTTCATCGATGCCACTATCGCTACTACTACACCTATCGTTACCCATCTCTTCATACCCATAATTTCACCTTCTCTTCTCTCTTTCACAAAACAATCCCCTTTTTGCTACTACTACTCTATCCCCCAAATTGTTTCTTCTTTTTTGTTTAGAGTATTATTTTGCTTTTCTATGGGGAAGGACATCCTTTTCCTGCAATACTAATTTAGGTAAAAATGATGCCCTTGGATACCTAACTAGTAGTATTTCCGTTTTATTAATTCACCAATGAGAAACAAAAAAAATAATTAAAATCTATGACCATTTCCAACTAGTAAGTTTTTTACCAAATATTTAATATGAATTTGCAATTATACTCCCTACTAAAAGGGGTACTATACCCAATTACACCTCACAATTCAAAACTCTTTTTATTCTCTGTCTACAATTTAGGTGATATAAAATATGTATTGAATTGATAGGTCCGTCGCATAATTTATCCCATGAACAAGACTTGCTCCTTTAATTTCTTTTTAAAAAGTTATGTTGCACACTAAAAATATGAGAAACCAAAAAATCAGATTTGATATATATATATATTCAAATGATGACGTCTCTATCTTAATAAAAACAAGCACCTAAAAGACCTTTGGATAATTATCATCTTTAACGTCTAATGAATGTTACCAAGATATTGTTAGCCAATATATTTTTTGGCTCAATTGTTAATATTAAAGGAGCTTTTCACTGTTGAAACAACTTAAATTGAGTCATCTGTAATACAAGTACGACTAAAAGCAAACAATAAATTCCTTGTAGAAGCTAAAACTGATCAAATGCCAAGAACGTCTCCGAGTTCTGCATTCATTTCAAGTCGCTGTATACAATTTAAGAAAACTAGATTAACCAGCCATATGACTAAATCTGAAACAATACACAACTCATCGAGCTGGAAGGCGATGTCTTATGATACCCTGATCCTCGTACAACTCAAAGTTTGCTTTAGTAAATTCATTGCTTGAGAAAAATGCTTTGAGATCGGTCATGCCATAATCAAGTGCCTGCAATGATTTTAGAGAATGGGATGTTCATTAGGCAACGGTTGGGAGGTAACATATCTACTTAATTATCACATAAATAAAGATGATTTAGAGTATAAATTACCTTGCTTTGTAGCTCCTCAACCTTCACATCAATATGGTCTAGGTTGGCAGCAGAACCTGAAACAATTTCCTCAAACTGCAGTGCATCTTTTACAAGCCCACGTAGGAGGTGAAGAATGATAGCATTGAAATCTTTTTTGTATGTCATGTACTTTTTGAAGCTCTGCAGCAAAATTCAAAACCATTTCAAATGTCCATATTGACAATTATTACTGGGGCATATGAATATAATGTGATTATGTCTTCTAGGTCTAACATGAGCTACAAAGAGGTAGAATGCTGATAGTATTACCTTTTGCAATGCTTTTTGCACCCCAAATTTCTGGGTTGATATAAATGAATCTAGAAGGACACGAATTGCCATATCCACATCTTCTTGAGTAACATGTTGTCTAAGATGCATCCTTGCATGGGCTTCAGACATCCTTATCATCGATTCGATGTGCCTCACTGCTATGGGAATTCCTTGTCCATGCTGTACATGCACATGGAACACATTAGACAATGTGTCGTTGCAAAAAAGCTTAAGCTACCATACTTCAAATAATTTAAGAAAGAAGCTCCACTAAATGGCAATCTCACCGAAGATTCTCTCCTTAATTCAGCATAAACCTGTGTGAGCTTGTCCAAGTCTGCATCGTGTAATTTTGGGAATACGTTCAACTTTGCATAAGTTAAGTACTTCTTTAGCAACTCTTGAGGAATTATCTGTGGGAAAAAGAAACTTTACATAGATTTAAAAAATAAAACATAAAGTTCAAACAAATGGTAAAAAAAATAATAAGTTGCAAGGGTAACCTCAGGATCAGTTGCAGCCATAGTGGCACGAGCATCATCCCGTGAATCAGTAAATGACTTCTCATCTATAGTAGCACCTTTTGCTTGTGACCTAAAATGACTATCAACAACAAACTTTGCAAGCATCTCATCAGTGACTGGATCAACCACATCCTGCACAAAATCAGTTTCCTTTCAGTTTCAAAAGTTGATTAAGGAAAAGCTAAACCAGATTGACAGGGCTCTAAAAGAATGACATTACCTTGACCACACAGAGTACATCAAATCGAGAAATAATTGGATCTGTCAATTCCACATTTTGCGTGAAGTTCTTTGAGGAATCATATCTACAAGGATTTAAGAGAAAAATAACTAAACTAAAGTAGGGAAGAAATGTTAGGAAAAGACAAATTTATAAGCTTAAGCTACTCAGAGGATAAATAATGACTTCCAGAAAGTAGAATGCTTGATTCTACCAAATTGTATTTGCACATTAGAATTATTGGATGCTGTGAATGTGAGGTGGCAGTTAAAGTGAGAAAAATTTATGGCAATACAACAAAAGAAAATGGAAACCTAAATCTAATGCATAGATAAAGAAAATGTAAAGAAATCCAAGATCTGGTGACCATCAAAGTTGTGGAAACCACAGCTGTAATAGAGGGATTAAGCTAGACTTCCAAGATAGAGCTGGTAGCCTACTAATAGTAACATTGACTTGGAAGGAAATGTCTACAGTTAGGATCATATGATCATCCTATTTCTAAAAACATCAAAATTTAGTTCTCTTATACCTTCCTCCAATAGGATTTGCAGCAGCAATAACAGAACAGCGGGCCTGGAGAGATGTGACAATGCCAGCCTTTGATATGCTAATACTCTGCTGTTCCATTGCTTCATGAATACTCACTCTAAAGAAAACATACAAAAATAAAGAAAGGAAAGAAACACGAGAATGTTATAATCAAGCAAGCAATGTAGGGAAGACCAGCTAAAAGTGCAGCTATCACACTTACATACCTATCCTGATCATTCATCTTATCGAACTCATCAATCAAACATATTCCTCTATCAGCCAAAACTAGTGCTCCTCCTTCAAGGGTCCATTCCCGAGTGACAGGGTCTTTGTGTACTGCTGCTGTAAGCCCTACAGCAGAAGCTCCTTTGCCAGTTGTATAGACGGCTCGTTGTCCTGTCTTCTCGACATACCTGATAGGGTTGTATGGTGATTACAGTACTCATTGATTCAAAATGAGGTCATTCTAGATTTATACTTACTTGAGGAACTGTGATTTTGCAGTGCCTGGATCACCTAGCAGGAGAATATTTATGTCTCCTCTCAGTCTGTGTTTCCCTTCAACATTTTTCTCTTGGCCCCCAAACATTGCAAGCGCTATGGCAGTCTTTATGTCTTCATGACCATAAATTGACGGGGCAATGGACTTGAATATCTGTGGAATAAAAATACATGAGAAAAGAGATAGCTAAGATAGTCTACAAATCAAAAGGAGCAACTGGATTTTAAAATTGACAAGGCACATGGGCATACTCGTTCTCCAATCCGAGGGTCTTTGGCCAGCTTCTCAATTTCTTCTTTGTCCTCCTGAGTTAGCTTGTAAGCTGAAAAGAGGTCTTGCTTTTTTGTAACATAATTTGCTTCAATCACGGTAGAAAAGACAGGAAACCCATTCTTGGTATTCAGGGACAAGTCAAAGTTGTTAGTGTAGATTCCTGTGACTTCCTGACATTAGAAAGAAACACTGCCTGTCTTTAGCAAGGTCATTGAAAAGTTCAAAAGCATTAAAGTTTAAGAAACACACGGTAATGCACATGCCAAAATATTCATTTAACTAGGATTAATCATCATAAACAAGCCAAAAAAAAGTTATCTTACTATCTCTTCTCCTGGTCGGGCACAATCAATAAGATCATTCAACAGTATCACTTCCTTGTATCTAGGAAGCCGACCAGCTGGCACAATTCCTGGGCTTTCTTGTAGTGTCAGTTTCTGATAGTTTCTGTATATTGTCTGCAAAAGATTTAGAAAGAGAATTAAGTTATCAATTTCTTAGTTCTCTTTCTATGGGAAATATACAACACAATGTTTACCTGCTCAACATTGACACTGAATGGTCCTTTTGACTGACACTCTGGGCAAGAACCAACCTTGACTTCTGAGTATGAGTTCTGGAAAAAAGGACCCAATACTGCTCCACATTTGTTACAATCATATTTCACTTGTTGCAATTGGGGAAAGACACCAGATCGCCGGGTGACGACTCCACCAATACGAATCATGGTGTTCAAATGGATCTGCCTGCAAAGAATGACTACTTCAAGTGAGGTATTATTTACACTAGATGTAGTCAACCAAAGTAAGCAAGTAAGTGATATTACCTTATATTACGAATCTGATCATAAACTGGTAAGTTGGTAATCCTGACATAGACTTTCTGATGAATTTGCTTATAGTTGGGATGAAGATCAAAGACAACTTTGTTGGCAACTTCTTCCATCACTTCAAGGACGGATTGTGGTGCATCTGCCAGCCAGATGGCAATATTGGGATGGACATATATGAATTGTTTGTAATCAATCTCAAGGCTGCATTTATTAACTGCAGATGAAGGATGAACAATTTAGAGAAGGTCTAAATTAATAAAAGATCTCTGTTGGAACTTGTAAAACTAAATTCATTCTTGAAAAGGTCAGCAATGACTTGACAAGTTCAGAAACTTTTTTACCTGATACCATCTCATTAATCTGTCGAAGATATTCAAAGTCCCCATGTTCATTTTTTGGATTTACATATGTGAGTAAAAATTCCTTGAACTTCTTCGCAATGAAACGCCGGACTTCATCTCTAGTTACCCATTCCCTAAGTGTTCCCTGAACCCTGTACATCTCAAACTCCCCTTCATCATTTTCATCATCCTGCATGGAAAATCCAAAGAATTGTACGAGATATTCAGGCAATTCAATTATGATAAGGTGTTACTGCGAAAGTAAAAACCTCATAGGGATCATCATCAGTTTGATCAGTCATTGGCACATCCTGGCTGGAGTTTACTCGTTGTGATGCCCCTGGCGAACTTGGCATTGCATCAGTATCATCAAAATTCCTTCTGAAATCAGCCCTAGTCCTTTTTGATGGCCTATAGTTGTCATCATCAGTATCTGTAGCAAAATACCTGAGTGTTAGCTGTTTTGATATCAGTCTGCTCTGAAGTCATACTAATTAATAAAACACAGTCCCAAATATTCTAAACAAGTTAAATTCATATATATCAGCTCCTACCAGAAGTTAGTCAAACCTTAACGGTTGGGGGTTCATGTAAACACAAGTGTTCAGTGGTACAGCCGCTAAATAATTAGAGGGGGCAATGTCACAACACCTATATACAAATATACAAATTTGAAAACATTACATGGCTTTCTGAACCAAAAAGTTGGTCAAAGTGTTAAGACTGGGTTAGCGCTGCCCCTAAACTTTTTGTAGTGGCAATAGTATAACTTACTTTAAATGTCAGAACTCACTCTTGATCTAAATATATGGACTACATGAGAAGGGAGGGGGTCCTTAAACTATCAAATGAGATTGTAAACACATCAGAAAGATTCAGTCTAGAGCCACAAGGATAGAACACTAATACTAGAGATGATGCAGGAGACATCAAACTAAATAGAAATGTGGGAGTAGAATCATATCAGGATACTAGAAGGAAGAGACAAAGAGTGACCTAGAGTAATAATAATAATGGAGGAACAAATAACTAATGAAAGGAAAATTGAGAAATTGCATTTAACATGTAAAATAAGCACAATACAAGTATGAAATAAAGGTAAATGAGTCTCAAATATCAATCAAATGAAGAAATAACACGATAAAGAGGCAAATAAAAAGCATACCTTGATCATGAAGAAGTTGAGGAAGCTTGCGGTTAGAGACATGTACATCTCTATTGTCAAGTTCCACTTCAGCAGCCTGACGATCTGCCATGATTTGATCCAGATCTCTTTCATCCACCATGGAATCATCCAATCCGAGCGACTCATACTGGTCAGCCTCACCCATCCTCTGATAGTCACTGTAATTTCAGCAAAACTTTAAAAAATCAACGAATTGAACTGTGGAAATGTCAGAACTGAAATATCAAAATACGAACTCGAGATAATTGTCGTTGAAAAGGTCTTCTCCGTCTTCCTCTTCAATGTCAGCATCTTCTGGATCGTCTCTGATGATATCAGGATCAACAGAGGCTTCATCCTCTTCGGAGTAGTTTTGGCTAGTATTGAAAGGAAGCTGATCGGTGTTGAATCCTACTGACGTCGGAGAATCAGGAGTAGACGGTGTATTGCCATTTCTATGATCGGAAGATGACGGAGACTCCGCCGGACGGCGGCCACCACTATCGCCGTTGGAATCTTCGCCGGCCATTTTCTCTGTTTCTCACTCTACTCGGGGGTTGTGCTTTGTAGGGTTTTGGAGAAGAAAAGAGATTGAGCGGCTGATTTATATATCACGTTGTTTTGGCGGGAGAATTTGGCGCCAGAAAACAGATGTGGCCCCAAGCTTAGTGGGCCGATGTCGGAAGCAGGTCCAATAGGAGAGTTGGTCCTGGTAGTACTATGGCCCAATAAGAGCCTCTTTGCACATAAGTTTTTTTTTGAAAAATTTCATATATAGCAAACGGATTTAATGAAATAACGTTTTATAGGTATAGGTTATATAATTATATTTCATGAGTATAGTTTAGTTTCCTATGAAGCATTAATTTTGTGGATAATGGTTTTTTTTATATAATTTATACAATATTTTATTTTTTAAATAAATGGATACATGAAAGTTAAATACGTTAACAAAAATTTACATAATCCAATGATTCAAGCTAATTGTCCAAATCAAATATTTTTTTCAAAAAAGAGTTCTATAGCGATAGAAACATCATAACAACTAGTTTCCTCACACGACTGAAGATACGACTAATTAATATTCTTGTATATTCAACGCTAGGTAAGCGTTTCTTTTAAGGAAACTTCATGTTTTGAACGGCAAGAAAGTATACAGTTGATTTGCATAGTATATAATTGAAATTTTGAAAAACAAATTATTTTTGTTTTCTTCATTCTAATGGTTCGCAAAAAAATATTTTTGTTTATATAAGATTAGAGAAATTGTATATTAACAATTCTACTCTAATTTTTCACTCAAAAAATTGAGTGGCACGATTGTATATATGAAGTGTATTGATTCAACAACAAGGGTGTGCTTTAATTTGATTTAAAAATTGTAATTTTACTATATATATAAGTTATACGATTTGTATATTGTTTAATTTATAATATTGTATACATATAAGTAATTGTATAAAATTCTTATACCATGTATATTTGTAAGTAATTATATAAAATTACTGTGTCAATTGTAGATGATTCGATAAAAAAATGGTGTGCTTTAATTGATATTTTTTTTGTGTAATATAAATGTATATATAATTGTGTAAGGTTTGTATATTGTTTATTTCATACTATTGTATATATGTAGGTATTTGTATAATTTTTTTATATTATGTATATATGTTAGTAATTGTATGAAATGATTGTATATAAATGCATCGTATATAATTACTTTTATCAATATACAAATGTGTAACTTTGTATATGTATGCTATTTGTATATGAGTATATATAAAGGCGTGCAAATTGATTTTATTTTTCTATTAATGATTAAATTGTTTGTAATCTCTACCGAAAAATGTCATGCATTTTGGAAAATGAGATGATACAAATTGTTATGTCAATTATACTATAGAGGGGATTGTCTTTAAAGAACAAGCATCGTGTATAACCAATTTGTATTAATGAGATTGCTGGATATGGTTCACAGAATATGACCATTGCAGAAGTGGAAGACACAAATATTGTGTTTGTATCGATGGATATTAATGGGGTGATTTCAGATCCATCTAACAAACATGTTGAAATTGATCAAGTATATAGGGACAAATCAAATTTGTAGTTGTGGTAAAATATGCAATTGCACAAAGGTTTTAATACAAAACTGTGAGGTCAAATTCAATCAGGTAATGTATTTCAATATGTTTCTGTATATTTGTATGTGTGGTCTTTTTGTATATTATAGAATATATTTGTATATATATGATTATATTATGTATATTTATTGGTTGTGATGAAATTCTCATGTAGTTATACATTGGAATGTTATTCTGAGGAATGTGAATGATTAATGAACGCATCAAATATCAACAAATCTGGAATGTTCAGAATTCAAGCATTCAACACACAACATACATGTCTTTTAATGGATAAAGTTTATTTACAAAGATTAGCAACTAGCAATTTGTTTGGAGGGATTGTGAAACCTAAATTGGCAGATCACAAGCGTAAATATACACCATTTGACATTAAAAAGGATGTGAAAATTGATCTTGGAGTTAATTTTAACTATATGTTGGCTTGGAAGGCTAAAGAGAAATTTTGTAATCTTTTAGGGGTACACCAGCTGGATCGTATGCAAAATTACTTGCGTATTTGTATATGATGGATATAACTTACCAAGGATTCCATACACGTATTAAAAAGAGTCATAATAATGAGTTTTTGTATCTATTTGTTACATTGAATACATTGATACGGGAATTTATGCATTCTAGAACAATAGTTGTGATGGATGGTAACCACTTGAGAGGACCATATAATGGGACATTTGTGGCAGCAAACACGACAGATAACACATATATTTTGTAAATTAATGTGTATATGTATACGTGAATAGTTGTATATGACCTTGGGCATATTTGTATGTTTAAGAACCAAATAACACCCACATTTTGGCCAAGTTCGGAATCATCTTTACTAGTTGTTAGTAGTGTCGAGTCATATGAATTCAGTTAGACTAACCAATATGATTAGTTGTGTAGGTGAGGTTAAATGAAGAAACGAGCGCTGAAACAGGCACTAGGAAGCAAGCGAGGATCCAAGCAAAAGAGTAAGAAGAAAGTAGAACGAAAATGAAGAACAAGTATCTCTGTAACCTCTCTACGTTGCGGAGAGGGAATTTATTATTTGATCAAAAATTGGAGTTGGAGGCAGAACACACCGTATTGTGCATGCGTCGCCGAGAAGAGATATTCGCCAGCAATTGGATTCTTGAAGGCTCTCTGCGTCGCGGACCCTGGTGCCAGATTTGGCCGATTTCGACTAAATATAAATAGACTCAATTTTTTTTATTTTAGAATTATTCTTTTTTTTGGGTTTTGAAGAACGATGACTTTGTGAGTTTTTTCATCTGTTCTTAGGGTTCATTCCTAAACTATTCTTTATTCGATCTCTTTATGTTATTTAAACATTGCATATTTGAGAATCTTGCTATGAGTAGCTAATTTTCCTAATTCTAGGGCTGTGGCTACTGTATGATTGTGTTTTATTGAGTTTAATGGATTAAAGCTAATTATCACATGTAGTTCGTGCTTGATCACCACAAAAATAAATGTCTTGTCTGAATTGAACTCAGGAGAGGAATAAGAGGATAGAATATGGGGCAAAAGGAGCATGTTTTTCTCTTATATTTAGGGTTGATTTGTATCTAGGATAGGGATATACCTAGGAACCTTGCTCGATTATTAGACAAGATGAAATTGTAATGTTCGGTAATTGGTTCAGCCTATCCCCGCTCAACGATGTAGTTAGGCTGTCAATTATCGTAGGCGGTTAGAGGTCGATAATCAATAATTAACTCTGTGATCATTGATTCGATAGTTATTTAATATCCATTTTACAAAATAATATGCATGACTCCTTAAGTCAACTGCAGCCTTGGAGTTTCCCCATCATTGTTCGAACCCTTTTGAAATTGAATCATATTAGTTAAGTTTATAATTAGATTATCAATTATATAAAAATCCACTTCACTATTCTTGATAACACTTGTTTCAAATTGAAATTATTGAAAAAATTGAATAAATCTAATCTTGAGTCCCTGTGGGTACGATGCCCGGCTCTTAAAAAAAGCCACTTTAATACTTGCCCGATTATGTACACTTGCGTGTGCGTTTGGGCGGAACAAGTTTTTGGCATCGCTGCTGGGGACTTTAGAATTAGAAAGTATTTGATTTGTCTAATTTCTGAAGTTAGAGAGTAAGTGTTGACAACTTGATCTTAGTTATTCATTTTGCAGGTTGTGTTGAGACTTCAACTGGAAGACGACCATGACTTAGTAGAGCCTCTTGCTAAACCGGAAAGACCCTGTTCCTTTTGTCGCTAGTGAACCGATAACTCCAGTAGAAAGGGTTGAACAAGACGTACCTGCAGTGATGACAAAGATGAAAGTGATAGATATGGCAATCCCACGCATCACTAGCGTTACTTCATGCATTCAGAAACCTGAAGTTGGTGGTAGATTTGAACTAAAACAGAATATGGTGCAACTATTGCACTCGAGCGGACAGTTCACTGGTTTATCGCATGAGGATCCACAAGTGCATATCCAAAATTTCCTCGAAATCAGTAACACTTACACTCCAACTAGAGTGAACTCCGATTATGTGAGGCTCACCCTATTCCCCTTTTCTTTGCTAGGGGAAGCAAAAAGATGGTTGAACTCTGAGCCAGCGAACTCCATAACATTGTGGGATGATCTTGCACGAAAGTTCTTGATAAGGTTTTTCCCATTTGGGAAAACAACTAAGTTGAGGAGTGATATATTGAGCTTTCAGAAAAAAAGGAGAAAACTTGTACCAGGCTTGGGACAAGTTTAAATCTATGTTGTTAAGTTGTCCACACCATCATCAAGCTAACGATGTGCTGGTCCACACCTTCATTGAAGGGTTGGAACCCAACACCAAAATTTTACTTGATTTTGCTGCAGGTGGACAGGCTTTGGAGAAGACATATGTTGAGTTGTTCAATTTGCTGAATAAAATTTCACAAGGTAATCTAAAGTGGAATGGAGGAGGAGCCAAATCGGTAGTGCAAAAGACGGATGAAATGTTGGAAGTAGATGCAGTAACAACTTTAACTGCACAAATTGCTGCATTGCAGAATATGATGAATACGCACTTCAGCAACATGTCGCTAGGATAATATCAAGCTCAAGTAAATGTGGTGCAACAACCACTAACATGGTGTGAGATCTATGGGGGTGGAGATCACACTGCAGAGGTATGTGGAGCAAAATTGGATTCTGTGAATTTTGTAGGGAATGCACAGCGAGGAGGAGGTACTCAAAATTATGGTAACTCCTACAATCCTAGCTGGCGAAATCATCCAATTTTTTTCTGAGGAGGAAATCAGAACCAGGCGCAATGCCAGAATCAATATAGGCCCTAGGGGAATGCACAAAGTTATCAACAACAGGGCCACCGAGATCAGCATAATAACAAGCAAGGTAACATGAGCACTGAAGAGATGCTGAAGAAAATTATGACTCATTAAGTTCAACGAGTCGTTGATATGAGAAATAATCAATTAGCAACTCAGACCTGGAAAAACAATTTGGGCAATTTGCTAGTTCCCAAAACTCATGACCTCAAGGAGGTCTGCCGAGAAATACTAATCCGAATCCCAAGCAAGTAAATGCGCTATGTACTCGGAGTGGGTTGCAATTGGAGAAATTGGCTCCTAAGAAGAGAGGTGGTGAATCTTCATTTAAAGAGAGTGAACGCAAGGAGAGTGAGCATGATGCACAAGAAGAAAGAGTACAACCAATAGAAAAACCACCTCCACCATTTCCTCAGAAGTTTAAAAAACAGAATAAGGAAGAATGTTTTGGTAAGTTTCTCTCTCTATTAAAACAAGTTCACATTAATTTGCCTCTAGTAGATGTTTTTGCAGGGTATACCTAGGTATGCCAAGTATGTGAAGGAGATCGTGGCAATCAAGATGAGGTTGACAGAGTACGAAATAGTGTCACTTACTGAAGAGTGCAGTTTCAGAATACAAAACAAGTTACCCACCAAACTCAAAGATCTGGGCATCTTTACGATTTAGATCACCATAGGGAAAATCATTCATGCGCGAGGGTTGTGTGACCTCGGGGCGAGTATAAACTTGATGCCAATATTACTATACAAGAAATTGGAATTGGGTAGTCCTAAACCCACCACTATTATCTTGCATTTGGCAGATCAGTCGGTGGCTAGACCAGAAGGTGTTGTGGATGATGTCTTGGTCCATGTGGGATCCTTGATATTCCCGATAGATTTTGTGGTGCTAAACTTTGATCCAAATCCTGAGGTTTCCTTTCATCCTTGGAAGACCTTTCTTGGCCACGAGGTGGCTATGATAGATGTAGAAGCCGGTCAATTGACCATGTGGACACATTATAAAGTAGAAGTATTTGATGTTTACAAGGCATTCAAACTGCCAGTCGTGTAAGAAGAGTTGTCTGCCATAATAGTAATAGATCTTGCAGCAGAAGCTCATTACATCACATCGAAGGACCCTCTGGAGCGTGTGTTAATGGGCATGATATTTATGGGGATGCTAAAGCACAAGAAATGGTGCAATTCATGGATGTGTCGATTGTGGGCATATCAAGAGATCATTGAGAGCCATTGAATAGGGTGTTGGGTCCTCCTCCTAAGCCTTCAATTAAAGAAGCACCCAAACTTGAGCTAAAAACATTGCCAGCTCACCTAAGGTATGCATTTTTGGGTGAAGATAAGACCTTACTTGTGATTTTGTCTGTAGATTTGTCTGAACCATAAGTTGAATAACACTAGGTATATTGAAGAGGAGAAAAGTAGCGTTGGGCTGGCAGATGTCCGACATTCACGGGATAAGTCCAACATTGTGTATGTATAAGATTTACATGGAGAAAGGTCACAAGCCCACTGCACAACACCAACGTAGACTAAATCCAGTCATGAAGGATGTGGTAAGGAAAGAGGTAATCAAGTGTCTAGATGCAGGGAAAGTGTACCCCTTATCGGATAGCAAATGGGTGAGTCCTGTATAATGTGTGCTCAAGAAGGGAGGTATAACGGTGGTGACTAATGAGAAGAATGAACTGATCCCTACAAGGACAGTAATTGGATGTCATATTTGCATGGATTATCGAAAGTTAAATGAGGTCACAAGAAAGGACCATTACCTTGTGATGTTCATTGATCATATGTTAGATAGTCTAGTAGGACAATAGTATTATTGTTTCTTGGATGGCTACTCAGGTTACAATTAGATAGTTATTGCACCAGAGGATCAAGAAAACCTTTACTTGTCCATATGGCACTTATGCGTTCAAACACATGCCATTTGGATTATGCAATGCACAAGCTACATTCCAGAGATGCATGATGGCAATCTTCAAACATATGGTGGAGGATTTTGTGGAGGTGTTTATGGATGACTTCTCGGTATTCAGTGATTCCTTTGACCTTTGTTTGCATAATCTTGACAGGGTCCTTGCAAGGTGTGAGGATAGAAATCTGGTATTGAATTGGGAGAAGTGCCACTTTCGGGTTCGAGAAGGGATTGTACTAGGGCACAAAATCTCAAGAAACGGGCTGGAAGTTGACAAAGCTAAGGTGCCATCACTGTGAGTGGAGTTCAAAGTTTTCTTGGACATGCCGTGTTTTATAGAAGATTCATCAAGAATTTTTCTAAAACTGCAAGACCCATGTGCAATTTATTGGAAAAGGAGGTGAAATTTACATTTGATGAAAATTGTTTGCAGGATTTTGAGCTACTAAAGAAGAAATTGATTGAAATGCCTATTTTGATTGCTCTGAACTGAGAGCTACACTTCGAGCTCATGTGTAATGCTAGTGATACAGTTATAAGTGCAGTGCTAGGCCATCGAAAGGAAAAGATGTTTCATTCCATCTATTATGCCAATAAGACTCTTGACGCAGCACAATCAAACTACACCGTCACAGAGAAGGATATGCTCGCGCTAGTGTTTGCCTTTGATAAGTTCAAATCTTACTTGGTAGGTACCAAGATTGTTGTTTACACTAAACATGCTGTGATCAGGTATTTATTCAACAAGAAGGATGCGAAGCCGAGGTTGATTAGATGGATATTACTCCTGCAAGAGTTTGATCTGGAAATAAAAGATAGGAAAGGGACTGAGAACCAGATAGTCGATCATTTATCGAGATTTGAGGACTCATCTCATGTGATGAATGAAGGATAGATTCATGAAGAATTACCTAATGAGAAATTGCTAGCCATGGACATTGCACAAGTACCCTGGTATGCTGATATTGTAACCTTTCTGGTAAGTGGGTTGTTTCCACTTGGGCTTCGACACATTAGATACAAAGCATAAACATGAGGCGAGGTTCTATTTATGGGATGAGTCATTCTTATTCAAGAAAGGATCTGACCAAGTGCGAAGATGTAAAGCTGAAAAGAAGGCGATGCAGGTATTAGAGAGTTGTCACTCTTCACCTTATGGTGGGCACCACAAAGGTGAGCGCACGACGCATAAGGTATTGCAATCTGGTTTCTTTTGGCCTACTCTATTTAAAGATGCTGCGGTTTTTTTGAAGGGATATAATCAATGTCAGCGAATGGGCACTATTTTTAGAAGGCATGAGATGTCGTTAAGGAACATGCTAGAGGTCGAGATCTTTGATGTATGGGGGAGAGATTTCATGGGACCGTTCCCAGCTTCTAATGGAAACTAATACATACTAGTGGCAATGGATTATGTGTCCAAGTGGGTTGACGTTGTTGCTTTACTTATTAATGATGTGAAAGTGGTGGTAAAGTTCATCAGAAAGCACATCTTCACCAGGTTCGGAACTCCAAGGGCCATGATAAGCGATGGGGATAAGTACTTCATTAATAGTTCGGTGCGAAATATGTTGGCTAAATATGGAGTTTGACATAAAGTAGCCACAACCTATCATCCTCAGACTAGCGGCCAAGGGGAAATGTCCAATAGGGAAGTGAAGCAAATCTTGCAGAAGACAGTGAATGCACAATGACAAGATTTCTCTGACAAGTTAGATGATTCATTATGGGCATACATGACTGCATACAAGACACCATTAGGGACTTCTCCTTATGAAATGGTGTTTGAGAAAGCACGTCACCTTCTAGCGGAATTGGAGCATCAAGCATATTGGCTATAAAGAAGTTAAATATGGATTCTGAATTGGCGGGTAATAGAAGAATAACGTAATTGCATGAGCTAGAAGAATTTAGGCTCCACGCGTATGAAAATGCCAAGTTGTATAAAGAGAAGACCAAGAAGTGGCATGACAAACATATTGTACCACTACATTTGAGCCTGGCCAATTGGTATTACTATTCAATTCAAGACTAAAGTTGTTCCCCGAAAACTTTGGTCTAAGTGAAATGAGTCGTTTGAGGTGGTGAGAATGAATCAACATGGAGTTGTGGAACTAATAAATAAGGACAAGAGCTCCACTTTTCTAGTCAATGGGCAGAGAGTGAAGCATTACGTTGGGAATGACATAGATCGTGAGCAAGAAACGCTCAATTTGAATGATGAATAAGTCATGAGCTGGGTCGTGCCGTGACGTTAAATCAGGTGCTACACGGGAGGCAACCCGTGACTATATGTAGTAGATAGGATTTTTGTTCTACTTTGTGTAATTTCAATTTGTAGGAATTAGTTAAAAAAATTGATATATAAAGAAAATACAAAAAAATGAGTCGTGCCACGACTAAAACTAAGGCGTTGGATGAAAGGCAAACCACCGAGTTTGCACTAATGGATGTTGTTATTAAATTGTGCAGGGAACATGGATCTGCACTCGACCGCGTCCCGGAGTAGGTGGTGAATTTCACTTCGCTAGGAATTAAGTTTTCTAGGGCGAGGCAGAACACTTTGTAAGTGCTTGCATCGCGGAGTAGGCAAGGATTTTTGGATTTCGACGAGAAGTAATTTTCTCATAAAAAATAAGGGAACTTCGTATCGGAGCTGCGTCGCGGAATGTCGCCCAATAATTTGATTCGCTGGGAATTAAATTTGTCACGAGACAAAAGACTCTGCATTGGAGCCACGCCGCTAAGGTGGTAGGAAAATTTTGGTTTTCATTAAATTGATGGGTTTCACCCACTTATTTACTAAATACACGACCTAATTTTTTTAAATCTATATTTACCCCAAATTCCCCACTATTCTCCTATTATTCTCCCCCATTACCCACGATTTCCCCTTCTCATTCTCCCCTTATGATTTTTCAAGTCTCCATCCGTAATGCGGAGTTTGTTTCACCCATCAATCTCCCGATTCTTCTCTTCTTCATAAAATGGTACGTATTTTGCTATATTCTTCCTTCATTGTTGGTCATTGATGAGGATGGATGATGTTGTTTGGTGTATATGTTTTGTGATGAGTTGTGGGTTTGATTGGTAGTTGAAGGAAGTTGTATTTGTTAGTCATGATAGTTGTTTCGAATTCTTGAGTAGAAACTCCTGATTGATTGAAATTGTGTGGGCATTGGGTAAAGTTTGTGGTTGTATGAACATTGTAGGGTGAAGGAATATGGGCTGTTTGATGAATAAGATTCTACGCTTCGTGGAACTTAAGGGTATTAGTGTGAAGTCTTGAGTAGCACTGTGATTATCTCTGTGTAGGATTGTGGGTTTGTTGTGTACTTGTTGGGGGGGGGGGGGGGGGTAAGGTTGG